>BQNB010009781.1:0-85828 GCA_026074375.1 Tanacetum coccineum
TCTTGTTCAAGGCAAGCTGACAAATCTTAATATTGAGGAGCGTCTAGCTTTGGGTGTTTCACTACGAATGTTTACAAGAAGCATTGTCATCAAAAGGCGTGTGGGAGATCTTCAATTTGGCATCGAAAGTTATCAAAAGAAGCTCAACCTCACAAATCCGGATACGTACAGATTAGATCTCAAATGAAAGACACCATATACAACATACTCCAATCCCAGAGGTTTCATATATCAGAATTAAGACAAGAAGAACAGATTAATGCGTATTGATGAACTCTACAAGTTTAGTGATGGTACACTCAACGATGTTCAGTCTGCTCTTGATGATACTCTGAAGAAAATCCAGATGAAGTATTTGCCACAGACAATCTGGAGAGAGGTAGACAGGGAAAGAGCAGGAGCTATGATTCAGGCTATTGATCGACAACTCAGGAACAGAAGGATAATGTGGAGCCTGGAAAAGTTCGTTGGTGGGAGACTGTACGGGGGAGACCTTCGGCTGCTGGAAAGGACCATATGATTTATCATATGATGTCCTCATCATAACAGGTCAAACCTAGTACATAATAAAAACTTGTGAATTTGTATATATGTAGTGTAGACTTAATGGTGATAATAAGGAGTGCTCGAGTACAAAATTTTCAAGAATTTCTTAGTAAATTCAAAAAAATTCAAATTATTGTACTCAGCACTGTCTTATATACCCTCAAATATTAAGGGGGAGCATTAAAATGTTCCTATTAGATATTGTGTAACATTTTGTCCCCGAACGTTTAATCAATTGATATCCAAAATATCAAGGGATTAACATTTTGGATAAGGGGAGAAAATGTGATTAAACTGCATCTAATTTGTACTGAAATGTGATCATATAAAATGGACTCAATGCACTCTACACTTAGCATGTACTACGATTACGATGCACATGTTAAGGGGGAGCTTTTAGTGATGATGAAAAACTCTCAAAGTGTAAATCTTTTGATATTTATATCAAACACTTTGATTGAACTTTTCAATGATTTTGGTTTTGATTGTGATGGAATACCCAAAAGACCGACCATGTACTTAAATTTATGGAGTTATAAGGTAGTTAGGCATAGGTATTCAAATCCCATGATCCAGCCAAAACCAGAGGGATCTACCCAGGGATATCCACTAGTTAGTATAGAAGTCCTTAGGTATGATACAAAAGGAGTAAAAGTGAGAATAAGGGAATAGTGCCGACTGAGATGGAGCTAATACTGGAACAAACCCAACAAGGTATTAGTCATGAAGTCTCGATAAGCGCTGAAGGGGATGAAGAATGAAAAAGAATAGTAAGGATAAAGGGTGAAAAGAAAGAAGCCCTCCATACACTTAGGCAAAAACCGGGTCAATACATAAACTGTCAGAAACACTAAGGTGTTGTCTGACATTGAAGATAGTCATGGACCTAGTGACCTGACTCACAGATTCATAGCCACATGCTCATACCCGACCGACAAACATAAAGACATCATGAAAGCTCAAGTACATGTTTCAAGACTTCCGCTACTCTGATACCGTACATCTTTCTTGAAGTGACGAAGTATTAAAGTCTAATAATTTCAAAGAAGTTTCCGTCACTCTAATACCGAACGTCTTTCTCGAAGTGACGAAGTGTTAAAGTTAAATAATTTCAAGAAAGATGCAGCATTAAAGCTTTTCAAGTCGACACATCAAGAAAGGTATAAGCATGTCGGTCCAGAAGTCACAAGTTCACAAGATGGCAAAATTTACAAGATGATGAAAGGAGATTATGCTTGGTTGATGATCTTAAGAAGCTCAAGATCCTATAGTTACATACAAGTCAATGGTACAAGCTCAAGCCTAATAGTCTAAAGATTGCTACATCAAGATTCACAAGATAAAGAACATGATAACAAGACTACGAGCTAAAGATTGAAGACATTCATAGAATGTAGAGCTTAAGTTTTTGTAAATTGGAGTGACCTCCCTTAGGGGGAGATTGTTAGGAATCCAAAAAAGGATCGGTCACTCCATGTATTTTACGTTTCTAGCTTGTAGTCCACTAAGTATTGTTTAGTAAGCTAACCGGACAAAAGTTAAGGAAAAGCCCATGAAAAGCCCATGATGGCCCATCCATAGCCGGCCAAGGTTAGAATTTATACACCTCTTCATGCCTTAGAGAGGTGGTTGGTTGGTTTTATTTTTCACATAGTAATGCATTTTCTTTCTCTTACTTTCTCTCACTAAAATACATCCTTCCTTCCCACTTTCTCTCACTAGTTCTTGTTGTTAAAGATTACACATATTCTTCAGTTTTACTTGCTCCCTCAAGAATCCTGACAACGTAGTTTGTGTATCGGTCATCCTTGTCCTGGTAGAGAGGTAAAGATTATTGAAACAATGCTCGTATATTATTTTTATAGATCTCCCTCATCTAAGTGTATCCGCTGGACCACGTATCCCCTAATTTCGGTTTCTAAATACTGTGCCTTCGTCTGATAGATCCCCAGGAAACAGTGGAAATGTAATAGGCTTTCTCTTTTGGTCCAGTCCTCGTCAACTATTATCGACTTTCTCTTTTGGTACTCTCTATAATATCTTACCATGTTGAAACGTTAACTTTCTGGGCATCTTTCCCCTTCTATCCCCTTCTTTCCTTTCTGCCTGATATCTTTCACGAGGTGATTTAGTTTACCAGATTCCAATGCCGCTTCTAACTGTGTTCTCAAGTGGTAGCAGTCGTTGGTGTTGTGACCCTTCTCCCCATGATTGTCACAATATCTATCCATGTTTTCACTTTTAGATGTTTCTACGAGTGGTGGGAGTTGACAGATTTTTTATGTGATGACTCATAGACCTTACATATTGGAATTTTATATCATCAATATTCTTTTTATTTCTTTCTTTCATCCTTCCTTTATCATACCCTATTTTTTTTGTTTTACTGTTTGACACAGATTTTTTAATGAAAAAGTATTTCAGTTGCTACAACAATATGAACAATATATCATATCTTGACTGGTTCTTTGGATCCAGATAACACGAAGGGAGGGCTCGGCGGGAAGAGGATTGTATCGTGAGAGAAGCAAGGGGGTCAACCTCTTTCAAATATACAACATGGATTCTGGCAATGCAATGTAGGGTAAGCGTAGCTGATATTCTGTAGCCAAGATTTCTTTAAGAGTGCTTATTAGCGACTCTAGGGTCAGGATGATTTTGTTATCTCTAGGGATGTTGTTGTTTCGATGGAGGTCTGGAGGAGGACGGTAGGGTAAAACATATGGTACGCAAAGCTCTTGAGCACGGTAGGATATCATGTAATACATCCTATGGCGGTTATTGCCGTACGGGCTTTTATGCATTTGATCATTCCGCTGGCCTTGGTTATTGATCGTCTCCCTCCTCTGGAACTCCCCCTTTGGCAATTTTGTGTCCCGGAATGCTTCCTTCGACCGAATGTAGTCATCCACCCTTTTCAACATTTCATCGACAGTTTTTGGCATACTATTTAAGAAACGCTTGGCTAATTCCGGACACTTGTGCGAATTCATAAAAGATGAAATTTTCATCAACTTTAGGACATTAGGGATGAAACCAGATTCACTTACCTATCTTTCTTTTAAGGTTGGGAGGCTTTTGTTAGCCTTTCGAGTGATCTTTAAGATTCAGTTGGATCTTTAGCGCATGTTATGAGCATGCTGAATCGGTTCAGAAACCTTTGTGGGAGTTCTCCCCAGTTGTTAATACTCCTAGGCGGAAGTTTATCAAACCAATGTCTCGCCTTTCCCTCTAAGGTTTACTGAAACATACAACACCATACTGGCATGGGCCATTCCTCCTGATTTCCCATTCTACTGAAACGGTTGATGTGGTAATCCGGATCTCTAGTTTCATCATATATTTTAACATTGGTTGGTATCATATGGCTTGGAGACGAGAACTCAATGATTCTTCTAGTAAAGGGGAACTTTAACACCTCCTTGAATGGCTTGGCTAAGTCTTTATCCGCGATGACTGCCTTTCCTCTACTGATTGTTTTCTTATCTTAACGATATTCATCATTAGTGTCATGGATTTCTTCATTGAAATTTAGGAGTATAGGTTTGATAAGGTCACGGTTATTTTGGTGTTTCAACAACTCAAATTGAGGGCCGACAGATGACCTTCTTTGACTTGTGCATTTGGGAGATTTTGATTATTTTGTTTAGAGGATTCCCCCCTTAATGTGTTTAGTGGTGTGGATGGATACGGATCTGTCATTCTATAGCGCTTGGCAGATTGATTTTGGGTCCCTCGAAATGCGCCAATTTGTTGAGGTAAAAGTCCACTGAGCGCAGTAAATTAAGGGGGGGAAAACGTCTCTCCCTCGGCGGTGTATGCTTCGTGGTCCTTAGCAAACCTGAACAAAGAACAACGCGCATTAGCCTCGCTCCGGGTGTTATCCCAGGACCACGCTCCGGCGTGAGAGTAAGTATATGGTTAGATAGATGCTGGGAGGTAGGGCAATAAATGTGGGTGGAATTAGTTGGTTTGCATTGAATGAGCTTGGGGTATTTATAATAGCCCAAACACTGTACTTGACTTCCATCAAGAAGTGGTGAGCCGAGCTATACCTAGGTTAGCCACCTAGGTCACTGTTTACACATGGGGGACAACGCCCCTGAAGACTCAGGATGGCAAAGTATGTCTGGTCCTTACTATGGACCGCGGGTTGATAGGATTTTCCTGGATAATAGCATGCTTTGGTCTTTCCCAAGGTCCCCCCTTTGTTTATTATTATTGTCTTCTCTCTTGTGCCGGAATGTTCTTTATCTGTTCAGCGCACCCTATAGTAAAAGCATGGGTTTCACAGGGGATGAAACCGGCCGAATTTCCAAGTGGTAACTCTTCGGGCGTCACCGAACATCGTCGTGACACCATGCATTGCTCACCGGTGACTTCTTTTTTTGTGGGTAAAGGTTTTACCTGGTAAATATTACCAAAAAAGTTAAGTACAAATGAAATGTGGCTGAAGTACCACATTAACCTCAAGCTAAATAGCTTGAAAAACTAGTGTGTATGACAGGCCATAAACACACATCAACCTTTGCCGATTACATCGGCCGCGAATTTTTATTTTTTTTTTAAAAGACAATAAAGTTACGGGTGTTTGGATGGCTTATATTTTTATGTAATGATTTGAGGAAAAATATTATTTAAAAATTAATAAACAAGATTAGTGGAGTAAGAATGAAACCTTAAAGAGGATAAAGAAACCACAAACACAAGGAAAAAGCGGTTATGTGTTTTATGATACGAAATTAGGTTTTATGAAATCTATAGCGGTGATGAGGGTATTATGGTAATTTTACTTTTCTTGCTTTTTTAAATCTAAAATTTCATATATACGAGGCATTCAGACTCGTGCGATGAGAGCATGTTTTATTTAAATTGAGCCTTTTTATTATGTCACGTTATTGCATAAAATTTAGACCGCTGCGATGCCCAAAGGTTCTACTTAATTCTTCACTACTTAAAGTTGGTTGTAAAATAGTGAGTATGCAAGTATGATGGAGCATCTAATTGAAATGTGCTGCATAATATATGTTTGGCTAAATGGTTCAATTATCATCAAGTTCAACTATGGTTCCATTATAAAATTAATCAGTAATGTTTACTTGTAACATTATATTTCAAACAATGTAGAATTAGCTTGGCACACCCAACAGTTCAACAATGCTATAAAAAATATTAAATCCTAAACTAAGATCATAGATAAACATATGGTCAAGAAACTCTAATTTTAAGATAGCCTTAGACCATTTTTGAATAGAAAAATCCTAAACTAATATCATTCATCATAGATGTAGTTAAAGTTCATTAGTTCTCAATCTCTAAACCATAATCATAATGCAGACTTAATATAGATATCAAAAGAGAATAAACAGAATCAATCGATTTCTATCTCATAGAACTGATTACATCTGATCATTAAAGCATATAAACTACTCTAAATGGACTAATAAATCAACTCAAACACCACAATTACATCAAACTAATCTATGCTTTCTTAGGAGACTTTCTAGCTTTGGATGGAGACTTTGGTGTAGATTCTTTAGTGGCAGTAGTTTTCTTAGGAAACAAAACAGCATTAATGTTTAGCAAAACTCCACCTTGTGCAATCGTAACACCAGACAACAACTTTCCAAGCTCCTCATCATTCTTAATCGCCAACAATACATGTCTCAGTTTAGAATTCTAACAAATGAGAGATTTGATAAACAAAACAACGAAAAAAGTTCAACTATTTCTCTATTCTTATGCTCAAGTGTTGAAAATAGAACTTTAGTCCAAAAGGGTAAGAGCATAAAGAGCAACTGATACGAAATCAGATACATACCTTAAAAGGATCGGTTGCAAGTAATCATTCGAAATGCTCAAAATCCATTCAAAGTTATTGCTTCTGTAAGAACAAACACAGAACTATTATTAAATGTGAGATCACCGTGTAAACAATTCTTAAACTTACATTATATAAACAAGACAATTACTTGGATCACCCGGTTAAAACTTTTAATGCACCCGACCCGGGCATGACCCGATGTATTAATGCTTTAGGCATTTAATGCTACCCCGCTGACCACTTTTCCGCTTCACTCGCCTTCCCTCTTCATATCTCATCATTGTCCTCCACACAAATACTCAAATAATCCTACACGTATCCTCATGGTTTGTTACGTGTCTTGCTTCCCACCTCCATGAGTCATAAAACCTCTCATTATATGCATATTTTTTATGGGTGTTGCATAGCAAGATCTCATGGTTCATCAAATCCATCACAAATCAAGCTATTACAGTCTCAAAACCTAGATAAATCAACAACAAAAAGGTTAGTAAATTTTAATTGGAGTATTTTTTGGTTAAACAATATTAGGTGCTGTTGATTTGTATAAAGTTTATAAGATTTTACAAAATTCTATATTTTTGAAGTTTTTTTTGAAAACAATTGTTTTGTGATTTATGTTGTTTGAGGGTTTACTTAAATAATGGTTGTCAAATTGTTGTTTGTAAGGTGCATACAATTTGTTCTGTAGGCTTGATTTATGTTTGGTTTTAATTCTTATAAAATCTTTTTGTTGTGAGATGTGGATTAAGTGATGGAACCAATAAGCTCAATGAGTGTTCTTAGTCCTAGATTTGTATTAGTCTGTGAAATGCTTATGTTAATATTAAAACTTTGGGTTTGAGATTATGAGGGTGTGTGTTTATGCTTATTTGTGCTAATGATCGTATTGGTAGCGAGTGTATATGTTTTTGTAATTGCGGCTATTGATGATGAAAGTGTTTTAATAAGATCATTGGTTTTTTTGGTTCAGGATACTTTGGATGAAACATCAAACCAATGCGGTTGTTGCAGCTGTAAGAAATTCCCTTACTGAAGCATATGGGAAATTGAAGGCAATTGCTACTGCAACTACAACATATACACCTGGTAATCATAACTTTTTAGCACCTGTTTCATGTCGGTATTAAAGGCTTTGTCATTGATATGTGTAAAAACACATATCCGTTTTATATCAAAAATGGCCCTAAAAAGACAAAATTATGCTTTAAATGCTTGAATATTGCTTGTTTTGTCTTTGTGATTGTGTAGGTACGGATATTGCAAAAATCTTAAGAAAACGGTCAAAGCCGGACAAACACGGACATGGGAAAGGAAAAGAGAATACAAGAGCCGGGAGAATGCTATCAAAGGTCAACAAAAGTCAACCAAAGACAACACACAAAAGACAAACCCATAATTCCCCAAATCAGTCCCTAAGAAAACCGGATTGCAAAAATAGTCCCTAAACCCTAACGGTGTTAACTCTTTAATTTATAAAGAGTTAACACCCGTTAACCCTTATAACAACACCAATCCCAAGCCTGAAACAAACTTTACCCCGTGGCCCAAAACCTTTATAAGCCCAAAGTCAAACCTCGAGTAAAAAGAAAAAAAGTCAAACACCCTTTTATACAAGTTTATTACGCGGGAAATTTTGTTACCACTGTTCACTGTCTTCCTCGTTTTAACCTCGAGCTCAAATCAAGGGGTAAATCCAAATTAGTGACATGACTATGCAATTCAAGTGAAAAAGGACAAGCTGGCAGAGTATTACATCACCAAACGCTCTCATTGGTCAATCCCCACAAAGGGAATGCTACATGGATTATGAGAAAACACACAAGGATGCAAGATTTTACACTAAATCACATGGAAAAGAAGCACAAGTGTCACATCATGGATTGCCACGATGGTAATCCGTGTGATCATCAAGTTAATCCAAGGGCCAAGATTAGCGTACCAATGATTGAAATGAATGTATGGACGAGATTAAGAGGAGGATATAACTGAATCAGGACCTAGAAGCTTCTCAACACAGCTATAAATATGAGCTCACTCCTCACATAGATCTATCTTTTCTTTTCCTGTATTTTTTTAGTTAAAAAAGCTTTTGTAATTTTCAGTTAAAATGTTTTAGTTTAATGTTTGTTTAATGTAATTTCCGTTTTCAATATTGTAAGCAGTTTTTCATTAATAGAATTCGAATTTTATCTTACTTTTCTAAAGCTCACTTTTACTCAAACTGTGTCTAATAAGCTAGTAATGTTACATAAGCTTCTCATAAGCTTAGATCAATCTCTTTGAGTCTCTAAGCTCAAATTGATCTATAAAACTCTTAATCATTACTTAAATCTAAAAATAAGCTTAAATACCTTGGCTATTGGATTTTTGAGCTGTTTTTGGAAAGTGAGCTACCATGGAAGAGCTCATAAGGACTTTTACTGGCTTATTCTTAATAAGTCAGAGCTTGTAGACAGCTCATTAGAGCCTTTGATGCCTTTGTTTAGCTAAGGTTTCTGTAAGTTTTCTTTTAAATTCAAGTATCTTAGTTTAATAAGTTGCATTTGCTTATTTTCTGCTTAACTCTAGCTTATTTGTGCTTAATACTGTTTCATTGAGCTCATTGATAATGTTTGATCATCTGTTTTTAGCTTTTGTAGTTTAGATCTTAGTTTTTCATATTTTGTCTTATAAACCATTAAAAATCCAAAAATATTTAGCATAATGAGTAGTTGTTAGATTCTAGCTTATTTGATTGTTAGTATAAGCTCATAAGAACTGTTTTTGGCTATTTGTTATCTGGTATTGAACTTTTGCTTATTAAATTTCTATTTCATAAGCTTAAATGGATTTTAAAACTTTTAAAGGGGTGTTTGGGACAACAGCACTAACCACAAGTTAGTGTTGTTTGTGACCACTTGGCCTTTTATAGTTGATTAAATCTCTCATTTAAACTGATTTGAATAAGATTTATAAGTTAAATTAGCTTTAAATTAGTTTTCATTAGTTAGTTCTTTATAAATAATAATCTGTCAAGTAATTTGCATAATTATTAGCTTTTAGTTTCTTCTAGCATTAGTCAATATCTTTCTTGTCTTTCACTTTGAGTTTTTAGCTTGTTAGAATAGTCTCAATAGGCCTGCATTTTGTCTATTCTAAATTTTGGTCATAATTGTGCCAACTGCATCAGCAGTTATAATGGACAAATTTCCATTTTCTAGCTTAATTTTTAGAGAGTTAAAATAGTTTTTAGATTTTGCTTTTTCATACTTACAATAAGTCTTTTTGGTCCATTAATCATCATTTTCAATTTGCTTTTTCAAAATAAGATATCTTACTAATTTGTTTTTAAGCTGCAAAAGTAAACTTTTGCTCTTTTCAAGATACAAATATAACTCAGCGAGTACCTACTGAGTTTGAAATGTTTTCAAACAGATTTTTCAATAAGCTCTAGTTTTCAAAAATAGTTTTAAAAAGCTTTTTCAACGTAGTCTCTTAAGTAGTATTTTTTAGATAAACCAAGGTTTTCATTTTATGGAAAAGCTCAATTTGGGTTGATTAATAATTTAGCTCAAAGTCTGTCTAAAGGAGCTGTTGGTTTTAAGTTTTCTATAAATGCTTATTTGTGAATTTTAGCTTATGGATTGTTACTTTGTGCTTATTTTTGTGCATTGTAGACTTATTTGGTTTAGACAGATGTAGATAGCTCAGTGTAAGCTTTTCCCAAGAGCTTGTCTAGCTTTTAGTAGTTTAGTTGAGCTTTAAGTAGAAGCTTAGCAGTACTAACACTAAGTTAGTACTGTTTGAGCTTATTTGGAGATTTCAGGCTTATTAGTTATTCTCTAGTAGCTTATTAGGTTAACTTTAGTCTTAGAAGTGCTTTTTGTTCCTAGGTTTCAGCTTATTTCAGCTTGTGAAGTTATAAAATTCTTTAAAAAGTCAAAAAAAGTAGTTAAGTAGTTTTTGTCATTTCTTTAAGCAATTTACAGCTTATTTAGTGCTTTTCATAAAAAGTTTCTTTTATTAAAAATGCTTATTTTCAGCTTATTTACAACTTTGCTTTTATAAGTTGTTTTTATAAAAATAAGGGAAGGTGGAAATCGGGGGTGAGCAAGACTCGAACCCCCGACCTCAACACCCTCTACCCTTTTATAACAACACAACACACTTCACTACCAACGCGCCCTGGGGACTTTTTCATTAAACATTTGCAAAATTTAATACTTATACACGGTTTTCCCTTTTTGCCTATAAGCTGTTTTTAGCTTATTCGATAAGCTGTGTAATCAAGCTTATTTTTCCTAGGTTCTAATTAGTTCAAGATAATTTCTGTATTTTTTCTAGAATTTTTATAATTAGTTTAGTATTTTTAAACATTTATTTTTATTAAAAACTTTAAAAAATCATAAAAAATAGAAAAATAATCAAAAAAATATAAATCTTTTTTAGAAAATTTTCTTTTATCATAAAGTTTCTAGGAAAATTAGTTTTGCCTTCGTAGGGTTTAATTTGCAAAATTTCGATTTTTAAAGAACGGGATTCGTTCCCGTTCTCATTTTTCGTGTTTTAAAGCTCATTTCAACTCCGTTTTTGTTCTAGTTTTCTTTAAACTTACTTTTTAGTCAATTAGAGTCCATTTAAAAAGAAAATTTTAATTTAGGTTTAATTTTAGAAATTTAGGGTTTTTGACTACCGTTTAGGGTTCCCGTTTTGCATTTTTAGTTAAAGTTTGATTTCCCGTTATTTATTTTCGTGCTTATTTGTTATCATTTGCTTATTTTAAATTGTAAAAGTAGATAATCAAATCAATCTTTGTTTCCAATTCAAATCATTGTCCGAACATCAAACGTGGTTTCAATTTCACAAATCATTAGGGAATAACGACCCGGGAATCATACTTCCCGGTTAATATACGTATTATATTATATATACTTATGAAGATTTTCCTTTTTACCTTTGTCCTCAAGGGTAATTTGGTAATTTTCCATCACAATATATATTTTATTATTACGTATACAGATTGCTTCAATCAACATCGCTGACGTCGCGTTGTAATCCTGACGCCGTCACTACGTGGATGATTCGAGATCCTCATTAAGTCGGCCACGTCCTGACGCCGTCACTAAATCTCTGACGTCGTCACTAGATGGATCACGACGGCATCGCTTTATGCCTGCGATGCCATCTCTACGCTCTAAGAACAATATTTCTTCATGGATTTGGTGTAAGTCTGTAATCTCGTCCGTTTCTTCTCTAAATGAGCCCAAGTCACGTGTATTTCCTCCAAATGCCATCCAAGTGCTAAAAACCTAAAAACAAACTATTAACCACATATTGCATGATTTAGGGGGTTAAATGACCCCGAAATAGTGTATAAAATGACATCTCATCAGCAATCGTGTTCGTTAATTTATCCGGCTAAAATTAAACGAACGCACATGAACAAGGCTTCGTCCATGTTCGTTTAGTTTGTTTACACCCCTACCTGTGCCCCCTTCTTCATTGAATAACTAGCAGTTGGGTACAATCGTACAAGGCCCACTTGCTCCCATCTTGGTCTCTATCATCAAGACCAAGGTTTCCAGTCAATCTTATCCAAGGCCCTCGAGGCTCACTTCTCCAAACACAGTCCTTTCCTAAACACCAACCCTGACTTTCCATTGACCAGTCACATAATTCTTTATCAGTTTCCATTGATTACTTATACATCCACCATTCTAGTCAATTATCCCTCCATTTCTAACAAAAAATATTCCTAAATATTTAAACATCATGAACTCCATCTAAACAAACTTAAACTGAAGCTGCAAATTTGGAACCAAAAAAGTAGAAGGTGAAAATGGACAAATTAAAAAATATTTGTTCTTTAAGGAATCTTCCAATCCCTAAAAAGGGAAAAACAAATAAAATCGGAAGGTAGTTAACTTTGTGAATCCTTTAGTTTTGGCGGTTGGAGTACTAAAAATATCGTGAAAGTTGGTGGTACTCAATCAAACATCAATCTTAGATTCTCTTCAGGTAAAACTAGAACGAGTTTAAGACTTATAATAAACCTATAGGTTTTGGCGGATTACTTCAAACAGTCATTTCTGTATGGAAATTCATGCTAGCTAGGCACATAATTGCATGCAGCTTACGAATGCATATAATATCAAACCTTATAATAAATATGTAGCATGTGTACACTAAATTGAGAGATATACTAATAAAATAGTATCAAATTGACGAGTGAGGAAAAAAATCACAGTCACGTCTTCTTATGTTAAATGCACGACCTTTTGCTTTAAAAGTAAAAATAAGCGCATTGTTAAGAACATGTCAAATATTATCAACATTAACAATGTATATCGGTTTAAATCTCAATAAACTTCACTTGCTATCATTCTCAACCCAAACTTAAATGTTTCAGGAAATGTCTTATTTTTACATTATTTTTTCTGCACTAAATGTTTGCAAATAAGCCGAACTCACATCAAATCTTGACGTTTGATTCCTATCTTACCTTAACCAATTTGACCTTTGCTGCTTGTGCTAAATTTTAAGAACATTTTGGGGCATATTAATATTAATATAATAGCAGGTTCATAGCATACTAACTTTTGTTACATTTCAATCTTACATTCTTATGTTAGATGTTTACCTGTAAGTCAAACAATAGTGCTTCATCACATGATTCAAAAATTAATTGATAACCATTTCACTTTAGCCTCAATAACTGATCACAGAGTTGCTCACATATCATGTTACTTCCAAGTAGATAGGCAGTTTAAGTGTTTGGATAAAACAACGTATTTGCTTATTTTACTATAAATTAAACGCTTACAGATAAGCAAGTTAAGCACTTTAAAATTAGCCATATAAACGGATTTCCTTATAAAAAAAGGCATTCTACTGCCTACATACATATAAAAAGGAACATCCCGATCAGATATAAGCAATAACCAAACAGTGGCAAGTTTATCCGGTCGCAAGAATTGGGGAGTAAACGAAATGGTATAAAACCCAATCCAGCTCAGATACAACAGAACTTGTATGAGAAAGCAAAATGCGTAATATGATGAGTGCTCATGTTGTTATGTAATATAAAATTGGACATATTCATTCATTTACTGTAATATTCAACAAGTCATAAGTGATCAAATTTTAGTAATCTATTTAGACGCACAATCTGAAATTCTACCTTGTAAGATAAACTCATCACTCTACTTTCTACAACAATCACGTCATTACACCCTCGGTAAGAACTACTGTAACACCCCCAAAATGGGTCGCAGCGGAATATGGGTTTGGGAGCGTTACTTCATAGATCAACAGCACAAGATATATAAGAACGACTTTTAAAAGTGTCGTTTAAAACCGATACATTGGATTTAGCAAAATGTCTGTTACAAAATCCTGAAGCTTTACTTGTTCATTGTTAAATTATACAAAGATTCCAGTTCATAATAAATGTTCCTCCAAAATGTAATGCAACCAAATCTTTAATGCAAATGACTTCCAAAATAACGACCACCAATGTATCCCTTGTCTTGTACCTCATTGATCTCCTGAGAAAACATGCTTTAAAACGTCAACAATAATGTTGGTGAATTCATAGGTTTGTAAATTGTATGAGTGTAGGACCGCAATTGTTTAGAGTGTGTATTGCATGGTATACAATATCCAAAACAGTAAGTATTGCATGGTATGCAATATCCAAAACAGTAAGTATTTCAAAGTTACTTGAGTCCAATTGTAAAACAAAGCATGTTCTCACCCCAAAACTTATAAATCATTGTAAAATGTAAAACGTGGGGCTATGAACTCACAAAGTATTAAAAAGTAAATGCATCATTATAAGATAAACGGGCATGTAAACGAGTATGTATTCAAGTTTGTAAACGAGTACAAATAAGTAAACAAGTTTGTAACGAGCATGTATTCTCCCCCAAAACAGTTGAAAACAAGTAAAACGGGGGCTATGAGACTCACAAAGTATTAAAAAGTAAATGCATCATTATAAGATAAACGGGCATGTAAACGAGTATGTATTTAAGTTTGTAAACGAGTACAAATAAGTAAACAAGTTTGTAACGAGCATGTATTCTCCCCCAAAACAGTTGAAAACAAGTAAAACGGGGGCTATGAGACTCACCTCGAGTGGATGAGTTTAACAATGTAAATCACAATAGAAAATGCGTCACAAATACGCCCGAATGCAACCTAATCAATTATAGGTCGTATGAGTACTAAGTACTTTGAATAACTACTACCATATATAATTCTATATAGCTACATCACCATCTAATCGTGTTTGTGAAATCATGACTAAATCACATTTGATAAATAAATACCATGTATTTGAACTCGTATAATCGCATAACTAGTTCAATTGCCTTTGTAAAATAATATTTATAAAGTTTAAAACAAGTATAAATATTATTTAAGTGATTCTAAAATGTTTCGCAAAATTTTATAAAAAAAACGAACCAACACTATTCATCTCAGGAAATAGTGCACAAGTTATAAAATAGTGCGTAACTTTCTCGTTTTAAGCCCATTTGGGATGCTTCTTACGTCCATGTTCTCGTATTAAGACGAGTTATCAAAATATTACATTTTCATCTTTTTGACCTACTGGTGAACAGTACTTTTTACTGTTCATGACAGTTTATAAACTTATTTTTATAGTTTTAGTTATCGTAAAACCCGTAAATGTCGTATTTTATTCGTTATAGCTCTGTTTTTAGCGATTCTTTCGAGCACGTATTTGTTATTAAAAGTTCTATCATATTAATGAGGTTTTCAAAATGTTCATGTCTGAGATGAACTGTAATTTTTATTAAATTATTTTTATAAAAGTATTTATTATCGTAAACTCGCGAAATTCATAACTCCTTCGTTATTTATTGAAAAATTACGATTCTTATTGTTTTGGAATCCAAAAAATATGTGTGATCTGAGAAAAATAACCAACCTTATATATCAGTAGTATTTTGTAACTTGTTTTTATAAAATTTCTTTTATAAAACCGTTTATTAACGTGTAACTTGTAAACTACGTATCTTCTTCGTTATTAATATGTTTTTTGAGTTTCTTACCTTTTTGGAATCCTTATGAGATGTAGTATTTTATAAAAATATAAAATAAATAAGTTATTTTTCGAATTCAAACAGCAAGTTTTGAAGTTTTTCATAAAAACATGTTTAAACTTAGTTTTTGTACTTTTAAGTTTAACCACCTTGTTACAAGTCCATTACAATGCTTATTATAACATGTATCACATATATAAATTCCTCTAGTCCATACTTTGTCGAAAGTTTGTCCAAGAATCATAAGATCCATGAGTTTACACACCTATTTGTTCATAACTTTATATATGTATACTTTTTAAGTAACTTGTTTATATATACTTTTTATATATAAACCACTCATGTACAATACTTATACATCCATTATGACATGATATTAAGATCCATATACCATATGTAAAAGTTTACCAAACCATAAACAAGTGTAAAAATCCATTTTTACAAGTAAATAAGTTCCTAGATGGTGATTAACTACATAGCCATTATATACACATAAAATCATGAATGTAAAGAGATTAAGGTTTTTAGGTAACCTTAATATGATGTATGGTGATGAACAATATGATCTAAACCCTTGTTTAGATCACAAACCCTAGGTTTCAAGACTTGAAAACCCTAATTTCAAGTGAAACCCTAATCTTGAATCTTTCTTGATTAACACTTGTAAACCTTAAACCAAACCTTCAAATCACCTTAGGTTATCTTAGATATCATGTAGGAATGTGTGTAAGTGTTGTAAATAAAATTTTGTATGGATTTGGTGTGTGCTTGGTTTGAGCCGTGGGTTGTGAGGGACAAAGGAGAGAGTTTTTATGTTTTTCACCTTAAGAAAATGAGTATGTATGTGTGTTCTATACTAGTGCAAGACTTATATGACCATAGGACTAGTCAAAGATGCATGTAAGAAGTCTTGGGACAATGGGAGTAAAACATGGAAGTCTTGGTGGATTTAAGGAAGTCTTTGGTCAAGACAGAAGAAAGTCTTAAGGTTTTAAATGGTAAGTGTATGTACATATCAAGTTGGAAGTTTTTATGATATTTTTCTTGATTTTTCCCACCATATCCGGCCATATATAGATATATAGGATGAAATTTTATAAATTTTGAGTATTGGGTATAATTGTGGGTATTTGTTGAAGCGTAGAAAAGTTTTGGTGGTTCCGGGAATGCCTAAACGTATTTTTATCGCGAACGTAAACCGTTACGTGACCCAAAAAAAAATAAAAATGTCAAAGTTAATAATTATCCTCCAAATAATTATATAACACTTGCTTGACGTAAACTTTTAAATTGTTTTGATGCCCCGTTACATGGATGATTATTTTATAGCTTAGCATTTAACCTTAATGATTACGATTTAAAAGCAAACACGTACAATACTAAAAATAAATAGTGGATTTTCTTGACATCGTAAATGACCCTAAAACATGAGGTGTTATACTGTATCTTCTATATTATGCTCAAACATTATCCTTAGATCACCCCATAGTACTCTTTCATAGCCTTCTTCTGGCCTTGTATTCCCATGCTTAGCTTTCACCAATTTCCATAGAGTTTCCAAATCTTCTCTGTCAAAATCTTTAAGCATCTGAATCATTGATTGATACCTTTTGAAACTTCCATTAAAGCTCTTATGATTTGAAAATAGACTGGTCTTTCCTTCTTTAGCAATCTTCCAATCAACAATGCTTGGAGGTTTAGTAGCTAATGGTATAACATTAATTGCTACTTCCTCTTTATTAGGAACAACCTTTATAAGATTTTTCATCTCAGCTTCTTCTTGATCATCATCTATCTTTTGCTTCTTTTCCTTCTCTTGTTCTAGCTCTTCACCTGCTCTCTTTAAGCTACTTTCTTGTGCCATCTCTACTTTAGCTTTCTTTAAGCTCTCTTTCACCAACCCAGTATCCTTATCAACAAAAATGTTTGCCCTTGTCATGGATTTATCAAATAACTTCTGAATTTATTCAAATGACTTGTTCTTTAATTGACTTTGCTTATAACCAGCCATGTTTTTCAATAAGTTTTTTTTATTTTGACGATTGACTTTTCTTTTGTGCTTTAGTTGGTGGCTTATTCCTCTTTCTTGAGCTCTTAATGCTGCAAAGTGTTTCTTTCTCTTCTCTAAGAGTTCTACAAATAATATTTCCTTCTCTTCATCTGTCAATTCTTCTTGCTCTCTTGCTTGTAATCTTTCAGCCAATAACCTATCAGCCTCTATCATTGCTTGCACATTATCTCATGAAATGCTCTTGTTCTTCTACTTGTAATTGTTGAGCCATTTGATAGTCAGCATCCATCATTGCTTGTGTGTTATCTCATGATTTAATTAAAGCTATGTTGGCTTCTTCTTCCTTTTGTCTTGTAAACCTCTCTTCTTCTTCTTCCAATTCAGCTTGTAATTGAGCTTGAAGATTTAAATCAACCTCTTGATCATACATAAACTGATCCTTCTTCTTCAAAGGCTTCTCAGACTCAATCATTTTTGCCTTGCCTTTATCATGTGAAGGTTTTGATGCATCTGGTTTTGTTGTTGTTGCAAATTCGCTTGGCTCTTGAATCATAACCCTTCTAACTTTGGGTTTTGCAGCTTTGATCTCTATTAAAGTCTGAGCCAGGGTCAATTCATCAATAATTGTTGTTGTAGCACTTTCAGTAGTAACTTCAGCAGTACTATCTACCTTTTCAACCTTAACTTCCTGCTCATCTAAAACACCTGTATAAAACATTAGGTTATCATCATTTCTCCCCTGAGTCTCATCAATCAATGTAACCTCTGCATCAGCATCAATATCAACTATTCTCCTCCCCTGTTTGGATGCATCCTCCTGATCACCCAAACTAGCTTCATCAGAGGATTCTACCCTTCTAGCTGAACCAACCTTCCTTAACCTTTTGAGCCCTGAAGTTCTTGACTTATTCCTCCTCTCTAGCTTCTTGACCTTCTTCTTTAGACTAGCAATTTCACTATCTTGAGCAGTCTTGGCCTTCTCCAAATCAAGAACCTTCTTTTGTAAGTTGGTACATAAGTCCATCAATTATAAGTTTTTAGGCTATCCTCACCACTGATAGTAGGAATCATTGGAAGTTGAAGTAATTTTCATCTGGTACCAAAAATAATCAGCAAACACTAGGCTGAGGAACCTTAGTGTTTCTTTGTTTTGACTTCCTAAATATCTTTCTGCTTCCTCTGAGGTGTGGATGATGATGTGGAGTAATGATGGTTGTGTTAATGGGTATCATGTAATTTCTGAACTTCACTCCATTTCTTATGACTGAAACCATCATATTTTTGAAATAAATGGTAACTCTTCTAGAAAAACCTTGCCCTTCCCTCTTCATGTTCCCAAATATCTCTACTATGAAGTGGTAACATTAATCCTTTTTAGATGTGACAATCCCTACATTGTTTATTTCCACAAATCTTTGTACGAATCTTGGATAATCCTAGATTTTTACTATACTATCAACATTCTTCAACATCTTATCAAAGATATACTTGGAAAAGTTAAAATTTTGGTTTGTGGCTAAGCAAATTATTGCAGAGGCCATAGTGCTACTAAATTCGTTCCATGTGGTAGTCATCCCTTAGGCATTGCAAAATGGATGCAATAAAAACTTCCATTAGGAGAAAAGAATGCCTTGTAAAATTAAGCTTCTGAGAAAGTTTACATACCCCATGAGTGTAAGTTGTTCCAAAATTACAGCATTTGGCAGACAGTCAACACCATTAGCATCTTCCAGTTGAAGATCCCTCCTTATTGTGGATTCAGTTATAATTACCTTCTTCTTATCCACTAGGGCTTGCAATTATACTTCCCTATTAACCAATTTTGCTTTGACAATATCCCAGAACTGTTTAACACATGAACAATAGTTTGTAGGATTGACGGTTAAAGCATATTTGATAGGGTTTGCATTCAAAAAATCAACTATCTCCTCAAATCCTTCACTTTCAAGTGGGTTTCTCTAAAACCCAACTAAAATTATGATTTATCACAACAAACGTTAGATCCGACATTGTGTTGTATTATTTTTGATGAAGAAAGATGAATGAGTAGGGTGTTAGAATAGAGAGTATATGAAAGATTAAAATCAATTGAATGAGTGATTGAAACCCTTAATCGAAGTATTTATGAAAATACCCTCAACAGCATTAACGTTCACCAGCAGTTGTAAGTTTATGCGTAACAGCATTAACTTTCAATAGCAGTTGTAAATTTATACCTAACTGCATTAACTTTCAACAGTAGTTGTAAGTTTATGCCTAACAGCATTAACTTATACCAGCAGTAGTAAGTTTATGCCTAGCAGTATTAACTTTGAATCACCAGCATTAACTCCAATTCCATTCTAATAAGCTTTTCCATCATCAAATTAACATTTTAGCTTACAAAATCTCTCTGTCTGTTTTTGATTTCTCTCAATTCTTTTTACTCACAATTCTCTCTGTCTTTTTTTGATTTTTCTCAATTCTTTTAGCTCATAATTCTCTCTGTCTGTTTTTTATTTCTCTCAATTCATTTTACTCACAATTCACTCTATCTGTTTTTATATTCACACATCTCTCTTTCTATTTTTCTTCTCACTTATATATCTTAATTCTCACAGTATTAATTATACAACATTATAAGTAATAACTAACAGTATTAAACTCAGCAGTATTAAGTATAACTAGCATCACTAATTATACTTAACAACAGAAACTTTTAAGTTATAAGTACTTACTCTAATTTCATCCATAGAAGCTTTTTCATTCCATTCTAATCATCCTTCCATTAATCAAGACTTCAAAGATTAAGCATTCCAATACTTGCAATCAGCTATTAAAATCTCTAAACATCAAGGCTTTGTGACAATCTAAACATTCTGGTCCTGTTGAATATTGCTCATCTGGATAAGCTTCTTCTCATAAGAATCTCTGATAAAGTGATGCCTAATCTCAATGTGCCTTGTCTTTGAGTGAAAAACAGGGTTCTTAACTATGCAGATAGTACTCTCATTATCAATATGAATCTTAGTCTGCATAAAGTTATATCCATAATCCAAGCAATAATTTTGATCCAAAACCACCTAGTCCACACAATTTGAAACAGCTATAACGCAGCTTTTAGTTGTGGAATTAGCAACCACAGTCTACTTCTTGCATTGCCATGAAATTTATCTACACCCTAGGAATTGACAACCTCCTATTGTAGACTTCCTATCCAAGCTTGCTCTTACATAGCCAATATCAGTATATGCCACCAAATCAAAAGGTGAACCCTTGGGATACCAAAGGCCCAATTTAGGTTGACCTTTTAAGTATCTAAAGATCCTTTTCACAGCATGAAGATGTTGAACTTTAGGATTGACTTGGAATCTTTCACAACACTATACTGTAAAACATAATATCTAGGCTTAAAGAAGTTAGATACATCAATGATCCACCCAATCATGGATCTATACAATGTTCATCTACATCTTCACCATCTGCATCTTTGAGCAAAGGATTTTTGTGTTTCGTAGTGTTTTTGCTGTTGTTGACATCACTAACAGCCCAAATTTCCTTCTTTCTTTTTCTTCAAAATCTCATCACATACTTGTCTTGGCTAATAAAAATCCCATCTACCCTTCTCGTCACTTGCAGTCCTAGGAAGAATGTGAGTTCACCCATATAACTCATCTAAAACTTCTTATGCATTATCTTCTCAAACTCTGTGCATAACTTCTTCTTTGTAGAACCAAAAATGATATCATCAACATATACTTGAACTAACAAAATATCACCTTTGACTCTTCTGATAAACAAGGTCTTGTTTATCTTTCCTCTTTGAAACCCATTGTTTAACAAATAAGTTGACAAGGTTTCATACCAATCTCTAGGAGCTTGATGCAATCCATAAAGTGTCTTTTCTACTTTGTATACTCCGTCAGAGAAGTCTGGATCTTCAAATCCTGGTGGTTGATAAACATAGACTTCCTCTACAATCTTACCATACCGAAAAATCACTCTTAACATCCATCTGGTACACCACAAAGTCTTTAAATGAGGCATAGGCTAAGAATAGCCTAATTGCTTCAATTCTGGCAACAGAGGCAAAAACTTCATCATAGTCAATCCCTTCTTCTTGTGTGTACCCTTGAGCAAGCAATCTTGCTTTGTTTATTATCACAATACCTCTTTCATCCTTCTTGTTCTTGTAAACCCATTTAGTGCCTATGGCCCTTTTGACATTTGGTAAATCCACCAAGGTCTAAACCTTTTGTAATTTAAATTATAGAAGCTTATCCTGTATAGCTTCTATCTAACTTGGATCCTTCAATGCTTGGATTACCTTCTTGGGTTCTTCTTGTGATAAAAAGCAAGCAAACAAACAATTTTGAAAATCTTTATGGTTTGTTCTTTGCTGAACTGAACTAAACAAACCAAGTTCTTTCAAATTCTTTGTCATTCTTCTTGTTTGAGGTGCTAAATTCAAGTCTCCAATGATTTAGTCAACTAGATGATCTTTGTGTATTCGTGTAGTTGGAATAGGACTGACAGGCATAAATGCATCTAAATTGTTCATGTTAGCCTCTACACCAACATCTTCATCATCATCTGAATAAACAATATCTTCCAATTCATGCATATTTAGATCATCTAGAAGTTTAATGCTTGTTTTTGGATCAACAACATTAACTTCTGTGCCATCAGCATTAACAGTTGAACTAACAGAATTAACATTGTTAGTGTTGTTTCCATCACTAGCAGTATTAATATTGTTAGTGCTGCTAACATTGTCATCTTTCTATTGATTAACTCTTGGCTCCTCTGTACTTGGAACCTCACTTTCTTCATTCCCTGGATCTTCAGCATCCTTCTTTTCCTCTTCCCTTGATGGTTTGAATACAACATAAGGAGAACTCTTTGAATCTTAAGAGAATAGTAGATCAGCAGGCCACATTGGTAGTAGAATGTAATCTTTGCCAGGTACTGTCTCCATTCTAGCTTTACTTGTATCATTACATGCTTTTGTACCTGCATTACCATTAGATTGATTCCTGTCACACCCCCAAAATCAGGTAGCAGCGGAATGGTAACAATGGGGTGCCACGTCATAGTACAACAAACAAGATATAAGAAACGACCTTAAAGAGATGTTTTAAATAAGTACATTCGATGCATTATAAAATATCAGAGTTTTCATAGTAGGTCTCACATACTTAAAAGCTTCATAAACTTCAACATACATTTGTAACACAAAAGTTTCACGATTTCAAAAGATAACATAAGTTTTTAAAAGTTAAAGAGTGCATAAAATTTAAATAAACACAGAATTCATCTTCATGATATTCCCGCAGCTCCCCTTCAGAAATTACACCTTAGGACCTGAAATTAAACATGCTAAAAGTCAACACAATGGTTGAGTGAATTGATAGGTTTATCAGTAAATGAGTAGACCACAAGATTTAAGTAAAGGTATACTATGAAACAAATTCAGTAGTCCAAAACATGTATTATTGCACTAAGCTCATGACACCAAAACCTTAACTGTCAGTGCCCCAAAATAAGTATAGGGTGTCTGCCAAACAGCCTACAAGTTCCTCTAAATGTTAAATACGTCATGGCCAACTTATGACCATAAATTCCAGGTGGGGATTGTCATCCCGCATAGATCATCCACAACCACTTGCATGCTCAATGACCTACCTTAGCAATTTTAGCGGTTTCATGATTGATAGGACTTAGATTGGCAATGCCGGTAACAAAGGCAAAAAAATTCCAGCAATAATCTGGATAGCGATACAATTTAAAAACAATTGATCCCTGTAGTAAGAGCACGCTGTAATTTGACCCAGTAGGTTTGTAACACACTAGATGGAAAAGGGGCTATGAACTCACCTCGAGTGAAAGAAACGTATAGTGAATATAAAATAAGTGGAAACTCACGGACAAGTCCGAATGCAACACTAATTGAAAATAGTTTGTAAGAGTATAATGCATACAAAATAATGCGGCATCACAAGTTAAACATTTCATCACACACCTAAAACTCTTTATTTAATTTATAAAAATTAAACATCTATAAATTTTGTTTCTTGAAAATAAAATGTCCATGCATATTCGTAGTTGCAAAAATAGTATGACTTGTCAATATTTAATTTATTTTGCTAAAATACCTTTGATTTATAAACGTTTTATTATTCGTATAATGTTGTCATCTAAGTAGTTCGAGTTCATCTTGTAAAATAGTAATTTAATAAAGTTCAATCTTGTATAAATATTATATAAGTGATTTCTAAAATGCTTCGCAAAATTTTTTATTAAAAACGAACCACCACTATTCATTCAGAAAAGTGTCTAGTTACAAACTACTATACTCCCGAAAAATTAATGAAAAACGGGCAGGTTTATGTAAAATGTCGTTCTGAACGACTTTGTAGCTTACACTTCTAATCGACTCATCGACATTGAAGGTCCTCAAACTGAGTTCAGTAGTTGTTTGAAACATTAACGTTTATTTCAGCTTTAATATAAAATGATCGATAACTTTGAAACGTCTATCTTACACCGTTTTAAACCGTCTGTTTTAGCGTTCTTTTATGTATGAATTCGTGGACGAAAGAAACTAAAATAAAAATTTTTATAAACATGTCCACTATTTTTTATATTGGTTTGTGTTAAATCAGTATTTCAAAATAGTTTATAAAAGTATTTTTATAAACTTAAATCTTGCGAATATCGTATCTCCTTCGTTATAGCTTCGTTTGTCAAGTTTCTTATATGCTTAAAATCCTTACGACATGTACTATGAATATATTTTTACAAGGCCTGATTTTATATTAGTTTAAAAAAAAATAAGTTCTATAAAAACACTTTTAGTCATTTAATTATCCTAGTCTCGTAACTAGCATAACTTCTTCGTTATAACTTGGTTTTTCATGTTCTTTATATGCTTACGATCCTTGTGAAATGTACTATCATATAACGACATGTCCTGAATTTATAAAAATTCAGATCTTAACAGAAAGTTTCAAAACAGCCCCTTTTGTTTTATAATTTATAAAATGTGTTTTATAAACCTATAACTTGTTTATTTTTGTACAAACCTTCTATGTAACCTTGTAACATGTTGTTTTACATACTTAGAGTCCTCCTAGTCATGTCCAAAATGATTGTCCAATATTTATGTCCTTATGATAATATATCCATTTCATTTTATAACACATGAAAATAAAAGCTAGGTGGTGATAAACAAGACAACAAGTATGTATAATATGTAAATAAAGTATTGACAAGATTGAGTTTAGAAGACCTTAGGCAAGAGTGTAAGGTGATGAAGATTACTATATCAACCTTAAAGATCAAAACCCAAGTGAAACCCTAATGAGAAAATCCTAACTTAATCTTATTTAAACCTTGCTAGAAATGATAACCCAAGCTTCCAAAATACCTCCAAACATCTTAGATAATACCCATGATCACTTGTTTGCTTACTAAAATAAAAAGTTATGATTTGGTCTTGTGGTTTAATATGGGACGTGGGTGAGAAGTAACCAAAGAGAGAAAATAGTTTGATTTTTGTTAAGGAATTAAAGTGGTACCTGTATGTATCATAACACTAGTCAAAGTTGCTTAAACAAAGACCAAAAGACCAAATAATAGAGGGGGGGGTGTTGGAACATCAAGAGGCGTTTTAAGGAGAGCAATGGTTAATGTTTTCTAATTTTTTTGGAAATATGGAAGTATTAACTTTGGTCTGACCAAGAATCACTTCACTTCATATTAGATGAAACCAGAAAATAAGCAGGAGATGATAAGAATTTTGTAGCTAGAGAAAGTATATAGGAAAGTGAAGAGATGAGGGAAGTTTACTTGCAAAAATGAAAAGTTACAAAATGACCAACCCCTTACCTTCCTTGGTGAGGGTATATGTAATCAAAACTAAAAGGCTTTCATGCCTTTGGTAATTCTACGTTCGGGCTCGGATTTTACTTGGTCTTTCGCTCGAGTTACACGTGACCGATTAGCTTACATTAAGAGGCCCGTTTACCCGTCTAGCCAATTACAAATATAATTAATGACCGAGACCAAATATGATTTAATAACAACTTCCATTGTTCGACTATCTTTTGAGGCGAACAATCTAACCCCCGAATTGAGTTACATTGTGACATTCCTTTCATGAGATTAATGAGATTGCTTTTGGGTCGTTAAGCTCATAGATCTTAGTCTTTGTCAACGATTAAGGCTTGTTTCTATCAGCTTTGTGATCTATGATCTGAGCTTTTGTCATTGTCTTTTAAAACTTGTCTTTCGACCGAGATCTTTAAATCTTTACCCTTAAACCGTCTTATCTCTTATGGCCACCTTGCCGAACTTGTATCTTCTTTGACCCCATGTCTCATACTTCTGGCATCATCTATGAAATCTTGCTAACAATCTTCCCTTGATAGACTTGTTGATATCTTTGAAGGAAGAAATCTTGTATATCAGCGTATTGTGCGGAAGTCTTTGTCTTTAATTCTTGAGCTTTCAATGAATTCTTGAATCTCCTGATGCTTTATAGTAGGGTCTTTGTAATTTGAGCATGACATGTGAGTAATGAAACCCGACATCAGCTAGAAAAAGGCAATCACCAATCTCCACTTTCTGTATCCTGAAATAAAAAGCTAGCAATAAAGCGGTGGACGCATATGGCATTTGTCAATCGTCCAAAATTTGGTTAGATTAACCTTCGGTTTCTGAGGGACCCGTTATTATAATATACATACTTAGTACTTATAATCAGGTAGATTTAAAGAATCCTCCTTGAAAAAAGGGTTTCCCCAGCTCATAAGCGTAGGAATCTTCTAACACAGATGTATAAGTTATATACCATGCTTGCTATTTCTCATTACCGGAACGTCTTAAAGCAGACAACACGGTAAGAGTGAATCAGATAGTTACTATCTTTCTGATTAAGTCGTCAATTCATTTCCTGGAACAAGTTTGATTCACATTGAATCGCACCATAATTTCTTTCTAGTTGACACAAGTTTGATTCATATAGAATCTCGCAAGTCCACCTACCAAGAGCTTTTTGAATGCTGGCTGCGGCTCAAGCAGGATTCCCCATCTTCATTGTGAGTACATAATACACCTGAGTGCTGGTACAATCACAAGAGAAAGGGCGTAGAGACTCTTGTTAACAGCTTGTGAACTTATTGGTGAGTTTTCAAACAAGTGTTAGAAATGGAATGGGTCCTAATGAATTTATTTTAGGACTCTTGGACTAGACTCGTTAGGGCGTTTTGGTTTTAGTAACGGAGGCTGGAGCCGACCTTGCTACCCTATTCAATATCAACTATCCAAACATCTCGGAGTGAGAAAGGTCCATAGAAGTCCGTGTGTATCTCCCTGACAAATTAGGACAAGTATTTCTGTTGAGAGAAACCCGAATGGCAGGGGAGGGTTTGCATATGCATCAACTCCACTGGTTTATCCATGAATGTCCCGTCTTCAATATCCGCAATTAACATTGTGCTTTTCATGACAGCATAATATTGACACCAAACGGTTTTTCTTTCTGCCTCAAGGCTAAGGTTTGTAAAGGGCTACTTTCTTAACACCCTTTAATCCATACCATTCTTTTTAATTCTTCCAACCTCTTTCAATGCTTACCTAGACGCATTACAAACACCTTGTTGTGATTATTCTAGTGTTAAGCTCATCTTAGTATCCCCCGCATCTTCCCTTATACACATTCATCTCCAAGTCATACCTAAGGACTGCAATTTCTAACTATGAGATGTCCTTGGGTAGATCCCTCTGGTTCTAGGTTTGGATTCATATGAAAAATCCTAACCTTAACCACCGTATGACTTCAGAATCGTCGTGAAAATAAGATGTTGTTTAAGGTATGCTCGTAACCATAAAACCTTTTTTTTGAAGATATCAGAACTTAATGAGATCCGATAAATCACTTAATATTTCAAGATCACATTTTAAATATACTTCTCGTCTCCCCTTATTTTAAAATACTATAATTTGTCACTTAGTTTTGAAATACCTTCTTTGTGATTTAAAATTTTGGACAATGAAATATTTTTATTTCCGTGGGAAAAACTTTTACTTAGCATGAATTACGATGGAACAAAAACCTTGCCCCCCCTTGATTACATATGTTTTTGACACCAAATACAATGATAACCAAGTTGCAACATAAATGATAAAATTAAGGGTTAGCATTGTGAAGCACACCATTTGGAAAGTTAGAATTGTCAATTTGAAGAATTCTTGAAAAATTAATCTCACCCACCAAATCATCTATAACAATCAATCTATTAAGAGTCATTTATTAATCCTTTAGATTGTTTATTAAGGACCTTTTATAAATGTGTTTAATACAAAAGAGTTGTCATGCTATGATGTATATATAATCATATAATAACATGTTTTTTTTTCAGAAAAAATCTCCCCAAACATTGATCATTTTAAAAAAAATTACATCCAAATGTAGAATAAATCGTCTTGAAAATCCAATAAGAGTACGGAGTGTTGAACACAAAAAATTTTTGAAAGATTTTGAATTGTTCATTAAGAAATTCATAGAAAAAATTTATGTTCAACACTTTTTTGAAAAACCAAATGTTAGAAGACATCACTTCTAACGCTAAGGGAAAAAGGCACTGATGCGGACACTTTCCTTTGTCCGTTCGGGTCCGAGTTGCAATCTGAGAGTGATTAAAGTCAGAAAGAAAAATTAGAAATGACAGTTTTAAAAACATTTGAAACTCCTGTTAGAACTTCATTTACACGCCTGTGTTGATATTAATCAACATTTCTAGGTACGTAAATGTTATCGATTCCAAGAGACATGTCGAAGAAGAATATTTTTTGAAACATTTTCTAATCTTTTTGATTTTTGTATTATCTTTTGAAAATTTTTATAATACATTTTGTATTTTTTTCTTTTTTTTTCAATAAATATGTACATGGTTGATGTTTGTGAAGAATCAAGCAGATTCGTTTGTCAGAACCTTCAGTTCTGCTAGAGTCAAACATCCTCATACCAATTCGCCTGACAAGATACTAAAACCTATCTTCGGATAGGGCTTTAGTAAACATAAATCAGCCCATTGGAATTGCAGTTCTGACACGTACAATTCAGTTAAACCCCTTTTCAACCCTGTTTCATTATGAAATGAAAACCTGAGTAATGGATGATCTTGGTACGGAGAGTTCAACGGGATATCGAGAGATGCTATGGGCCGACTGAGAGATCCGCAATACAATGGAATTTTGGTTTGTAGTTTAATCCATAATCTTGAAGCTGTTTCCCTCATACATAATACTTAAGCATCAACTTGCAGATAACGCTAACGCTAATCAGCCATTTTTTGCGGATGACAATCAATACAGTCTTTGCTTCTTTGCCATCCAGCGACTAATCGTAACACCTAGAACAGTATTCCTTCACAGGAAGTGGCTTTTTGCCGAGTATCAACGCATCACCCCGCCATGAACCGGACAACTGAAAAAGCTGTTAGTTTCAAAGCCAGACCCTCGGATAACCATTCCCATGTTAATGGTACCTTCTTAAGTATCAAAAGATCCTTTTTATACCTCTTTGAAGAGTGTTTTTTCAAGGTCGTCTTTTTGCTGATATCTTGCACAATATACAACCTAACTTTTCTTGCAACTAAAATGTCTGATCTACTGAGATGTTAGATACATGAGAGACCCCCCGATATTTAAACAAACGGTAGTCAGTTTTGGTCCCTACGTGTACACAACACTCAAAGTCTGCATCTAAATTAGGTTTTCGTTAGCCATTGTGTACCAATGCTTTGGTCCTTTCCCCTTAACCATGTTTTTTATGAATGTCTAAGTAAATTAGGGCTGAATTGAAAAAAATAATACGACTGGGATTGGTGGATCAGATAGTCCTAAAAAGAATTTCATTTCCCCCATTAAGGACATCTCAAATCTACTGTGCATTAATTTTTCAAATCGTTTAGAAAATTTAGGGTTTGTGGAACCAAAAATAATGTCATCGACGTAAATTTGCACAAGTAGCAAGTCCTCTCAACCAATATTTTATGTGAATTAGGGTCCGGGTCAAATACCTTTAGTAAAACCTTTGGAAATCAGGAATTTTGAGAGTTCATCATACCAGACTCTCGGAGCTTGTTTTAATCCATATAGAGCTTTTTTTTCCTTAAACGTAACATTTTTCTGGATGAATCTGGATCAACGAATCCGTCGGTTTGTGCAACATAAACCTCTCCTTTAATGGACCGATAAAAGAATGCCATTTTTCCAAGTCCATCTGGTGTTAAATTAAAAAGAGACTTGTGTGCAGCATATGCGACAAAAATCCTGACAGCCTCCAAGCGAGCAAACTGGAGCAAAATGATTCTTTTTAAATCAAAACCCTCTTCCTAAACATAACCCTTTGCTACAAGTTCGTGCTTGTTTGCGAATTAACATTTGAATCTTCATCCTTTTTGTTTTTTTTCATAACCACTTAGCTTTGATAAACGTTGCTAGCCAAAAGTTTCTCAACGAGTTTACCCAGACCTTGTAGTCCTGTCAAACTAATGAATTCATCCTGCATTGCTTTTAATTTAATTTTATCCCATCGCGGGAATCAGCCATTGCGTCGGGGTGGGGGTTTTGTTTTTTTCGGTTCAACAATACTACCAACATCCGGTGAGTGCGAACATACATTTTTTCAGGATCTGTTGCAAATCCGTCCTTAATTTTTAATTTGCACTGGCTATAGGAGGATTTCTACGAACTTGAGTTAAACGGGTGAATCTTTGGTCCATGGTATTCGAGAATCTTGAGTTGATTGAAGGTATGACATATTTAAAAATTACCAATATTGCGTGAGGAAAGACACAGTTATTTTCTTTACCTGTTACAGAAAGATTGGTAATTCTTATTGATTATCGTTGTATTCCCTTCAGCTGAACAATTGTTGGAGTTGGCGGTTCTGATGTAGGTTAAAATAAGCGTTAAGGTAATATGTCTTTTGGGAAATAGAATTGGTCGGTGGGAGAAGATTACTTGTTGAACCACGAGAAGTACCATCATGAAAAAATTCGTCATACAAAGATACCGAAATAGAAGATCCAACCAACTCCTGTTGCGATGGAACTGTTTATCTGCCCTAAAGGAAAAAACAGTTTGTAGTTCTGGTGCTGGGTCAGGGTGGGTCAGGGTTGTCATAATCTGACGCCTTTTGTCGTTGGGGAACGAGGCCTGAAGTGTCATTAGCAACAGACGTCTCAGACATCTCTTTGATCTCATCAAATCTGAGATGGATGGATTCAACTATCAACCTTGTTCTTTTGTTGAAGACACGATATCCCTTTGACTGAGTGGAGTATCCCACCAAAATGCACGGATCCCCTTTTTCTTTCATCTTATCCAAATTTTCACCATCTTTTGTTAAGTAACAAGTACAACCAAAGATGTGAAGGTGCTTAATTGAGGGTTTTCTGTCATTAATGATGTGATATGCCGTTTTCTCATGAGTTGGGATGATGATTGATCTGTTTTGAGTATAGCATGCGGTTGCAATTGCTTCAGCCCAAAAGAATAAAGGAAGTTTAGAAGCCGATAGCATCGTTCGAGCAGCCTCAACGAGAGTCCGGTTTCGTCTTTCGACAACGCCGTTCTGTTCAGGTGTTCGAGGTGTAGAAGTTTGATGCTCAATTCCTTCTTCTTTGAAGAATGCATGGAGTGTCTTGTTTAAGAACTCGGTGCCTCTGTCAGTGCGAACAGAAATTACTGGGGCTTGAAGATTTCTTTGGATCATCGTGAGAAAGTCTTTTAAAACTTCTGGTGTTTCATCCTTGGAACGTAGAAAGAGAGTCCAAGTATATCTGGAGTAGTCATCAACAATTACCAGAATATATTTCTTCCCATTTATGCTTGCAACCCGCATTGGACCACATAAGTCCATATGAAGCAAATTTAACCGTCCTTTTGAACTTGGAACAGTCTTTGACTTGAATGAACTTCGTTTTGCTTTACTCACTTCACAAGAGGAACATAGTTGATCCTTGACATACTTCAGTTTTGGTAAACCAATCACAACATCTTTCTTTGAAAGCAAGTTGATGTAGTCGAAGTTGAGATGAGAAAGTCTTCGATGCCATAACCATGCTTGAGTTGGTGATGCTTTAGCCATGAGACAGATTGGAGTTGATGAAGTTGTTTCTTGAAGAGAAATTGTATAGAGATCAGTTCCACGATTACCGGTTAGTAAGTCGTTTCCCTGAAGATCTCTAACAAAACACGTAGATTTCTGAAATGCAACCTCCCGCCATCACAGAATTGACCAACTGAGAAAGATTGTGATTGACGTCCTTGACGTAGTAAACTTTTGAACGTGATATTTCCTTAAACCAAATCTCCATAGCCATTAATGGAAGGCATATTGATCATTAGCCAAAACGAACCGGCACCCAAGTATTTTTCATACATAAATTGCACAGCAGAGATAAATTGCTCGTCATGGGCTTGTGCATCCAGTGTCAACAATGAATAGGATGAGTTTACTATATACAAGAGAATAGAGATGATGGAATACATGACATATTGGATCCTAAAGTGTTTGTGAGTTTTAAGACATTAGTTATCCTAGATACATTATCTATGAAAAAACTGACTTTCTTAGTCACACTTTCGTTCCTAACTTTAGGTACCCATTTCCTTTTTGTCTTAGGAACCCATGTATATGATGATGGGTATTGTTATGCTATGCACCATTTCCACGCCTTACTAGTCTTCTTATACAACATCCTATAGTAACTCTTTGAATTTGTGATAGTGGATTCTGATGCAACTATTTTCTTATGGGGTGTTGCAACAGATTTGTTCGCTTGACTTTTGGGTTTTCTAGTACTAATAGGCAGTATTAGTGGATGCAAATATTATATTGTCAACATAAATTTTTACCAGTAATAAGTCGTTTCTAGCTTGCCGTGTAATGAGTGTTAGATCAACTGCACCTTTGTAGAAATGTTGTGAGATGAGGAAGCTTGACAGCATGTCGTACCATGCACGTGGTGCTTGTTTGAGACCGTAAAGGGCCTTTTCGAGCTTGTACACATGCGATAGGTTGTTCTGATCAACAAATCCTTCTAGTTGAGAAACGTAGACCTCTTCTTTGAGCTCGCCATTTAAGGAAGCCGTTTTGACATCTATTTAGTAGATCGTCATATTCTTGTGGGTGGCATTTGCTACGAATATACGGATGGCCTCTATTCTAGCAACCGGTGCAAATGATTCCTCGAAATTGATTCCCTCTTCTTGCCTGAATCCTTGAGCAACTATTCTAGCCTTATTCTTTAGTACCCCACCAAATTCATCTGTCTTGACCTTATAAATCCATGTTAGTTTGATCAATAACACTTTATCTGGACACGGAACCAATTTCTAAACTTCTAGTCTTTCAAATTCATGAATGTATTCTTGCATTGCATCGATCCATGATGGTTTGGTCATTGCTTGTTTGAAGCTCTTTGGTTCTACAGAAGTTAGGAAGGCATCAAAGTAACACCACATGACATCAGTTTTGAGTTGCTTTCTCGTAGATATAGAGCGAGAAGGATCTTCGATCACATTTGCTATAGGATGATTTATAGTCCATCTGCCAACGTGTTCAAATGGAGTGTGGGTTTGTGTAACACCCCCAAATTGGGTTGCAGCAGAATAAGGGTCCGGGGCGTGTTACTTCTCAGATCAATAACACAAGATAATATAAGAACGACCAAAAAGTCGTTTAAAACTGATACATTGGGTTTAATAAAGTATGTGTTACAAAAGCCCGAAGCTTTACTTGTTTACTTGTTATTATTACAAAGATTTCCAGCCCATAACAGATATACAAAATGTAATAAAATATAACCACCAATGTATCCTTCGCACCTCGTGCTTAATGACCTCCTGAAAAACATTGCATTTAAAAAAAAGCATATCATACATGTTGGAAAATTCTGCCTTATCAGATTCAAGTTCATCAAGTTCATCTTCAAGTGATTCAACATACTTTAAATCTGCATGCATTTCTTGCTTAAGTTCATGTATAAACGCGAGACTTTTCATTTGGAGTCTTAGGGCAAGATGCATCCAATACATTTCTTAACTGGATTTCCTTTCTTGTTGCAGTTGGTGTCGAGATAAAGCATGGCGTTTTTGAATGTTTTACCATGCTTGATGACCAGTTCGTTCAGGATGAATAAATGAGGTTTGTCATGACATTATATGCTTGTCTACTTTTGCTTATTGATTTAGACATGGGTAAGAAATCTGTTTTTGAAATCATTTGGTTTTGTTTTGACAAATGATTTTTCTTCCACATTTTCTTTTCTTATTGCATTTGCTTGTGCAAACTGAAGTTCAGAATGCTGGCTGGTGGTTGAAAATTTCATAAAGATATTAAATTAGTGTAGTACAATGGGTTGACTAAGTCTTTATTCAATTTAGATCGACTCTTCGGCAGAGTCAGATTCTCTTATCTATCAGGATGAGTCAGATTGCAGATCAGATTGGTCTTTGTGATCGCATACAATACTGGTGCTCATTTTTGGCCTTTTTGAGGTACATGATTGGAAAGTAGGTCTCTCCATTAAATGTAGGGGCTTTGGGTGCTAACATATGAATGGTTGTTTAGATTGATTGACTTCGTTTGTAAACAGATTTCATTCAAAAACTTTATTGATGTTCATTGAAATCATTTTGTCAATTTCTTTCTCTTCCTTAAGTTTAAATCCGTTATTACCTTTCCGTTTTCTCCTTGAACAAGACCTTGGTAGTGGTGGACCTAGTTAAAGATCAGTTGACTTATTCATCGTGTTTTGCTTGGACATACAGAAATTCATAAGCCTTTACTTTTAAAACCTTTCTTGTATGTTGCATGTCTTATGAGCTAATAGTCCTAGAGTTCATTTTAACTTACGTTCATGTTGGTCATAGTCAACTGTACGATCATTAATAGCCTTGTAACTCTCAAAATCATTCTGTTTTTTTGAAGGTGCAACTAAACAAACTATCCGGATTACCTATTAGATTCTCCTAGAGTTCTACTAGGTCCGCAAGAATAGATTTGCTTCAGTTAAATCTTGAGTCTATGTTGCATTTGCTTTCATTAATTGCTTTTGTATCTTTTATTGTCATCGACATCCAAGCTTCAAATTAGCAATTAAATAGAAGTACAGCACGGGCTCATCATCACATTCTACATCATGTTGGTCATTCTGAATATCATTATCACACATATCCGGTGAGTCAGGAATGACATTACTATCACCCGTTTCCACTGCACATGTGTTACTAATGGATTCAGATTGCTCAAGATGTTGTAAGTCATTGGCAAACACATTATGATCAGTATCGTAGTGTCCTGTTCCAATGGTTCAGGTCAGTGCCTGAGTCTGCATTAGGAACCTCTGAATCTTTGCCATGTAACTGTTAATGTGCTTCCAACTTTTTGTCATCAATTTCCTCTCCGTGTTCATCATACAGCTTGCTGACTGCTTTTAAATGACACATTCTCTTTCTTTATTTTAATTCCCTAGCAACTCTTTACTCATTTAGAGATATATTATTTACTATAGAATAAACTTTAACAGTTTCTCGCAGAAAAGAGACTAGAGAACATCGCACCCTCCTATATCCATATAACTCACCCCCTCCTGCAGAATCTCTCTCGCACAGTGATAGTTGTGTGTGTGTTGTTGCGACACCTCACTACAGGGTGCTTGTAAATAAGATCATTAATTTATCCAACAGCGTGTGAGACTCGCGCACTCTGTTGTCTACCTTCTCATGCGCCACGTCTATTGTCAGTCTTGTATTTGGATTAGTATCACTTCTTGTTTCTGGTGTTTGAGGAAGTTCTTAGGTTTTGTTGTCGGTTGTTAGAACGTTTCCCTTGAAGTACGTTGCAATGTGAGACTAAATTATTCTGCATATCTTTGTCCTTCTGAGCTTGTTATGGATCCACTGTCTTCTTCAGAAGGCTGACTCAGATGGAGGTGTGATTGGTTTTGGCCTATCTCTTTGCCTCTGTTATCTTGTTAGCTGCATGAGATCTGGTGAAGTGTAGCTTTGGTTGTTGGTGTATATTGATTTGTGATGTTTTTGGTGTTTGATAATAAGGATCTTGCATTATTTGGAGCTTGTAGCAAAAAGTGCTAATAGGGTTAGCATTCTTGGCCATTGCTTTCAGGCATGGCTCGCTCGCATTAACTTCCTTTTGGTATTGTTTCAGAATGTTCAAAGCAGCTTTGATATGGAAAACTTCATCCAGCTTGTGTTGTTGCTTCACAATTGTGACAAATCTTGTCCATTCTGGTTGAAGTTGTTTGAAGAAATTAAACATTGACTTGCTGTGTGTTGCACACTGTTCAAATTGTTTCTGATCATTACATTCATCATTTTGTAGAATCTTGAGTAGTACGAATCAATTTTTCTCCATCGTGAGAGGTGAATTGACCAAATCCCAAAATAAAGTTGTGTCTTTGACATCTTGGAATATTGAGTGATTACATCCTTGTTGTAAACCTCTCGATGGCTTCCCACATTTTTGGGTTGCTATGACAGGCATAACAGTTGAGTAGATTTCATCTCCCTCTCGCGCACTGCTCAATATCAATTAATCGAGAGATAGATTTTCAGATTCATAGTGAGCTTAATGTTCTGCAGGAGTCATATTCAAGAATGTGTGTTAGAGAACTGGTGTTTTCTGGCCAGGTTACTGGAGAATTGTGTGTTGCTGGAACAGCGGTTGGCGCTCGCGCGCTCCATTGTTGGAGAATTAAGAGAAGCGGAATAGCACTTTGTTATACGAGAATCCACTCATTTGGTATCAGTAGTGCAATGTATCGTAAAAACGTGATCGCCATTGTGCATATCGTCCTGTTGGCAAGCAGCTGGTGGACGATCCTTGTACCTACTGCATTATGTTTGTTATGCATTTGACGTCAGTTGTGTGAAGTTGAATATGGAGTCGTCATTGATGATATTATGAAAGTGTGAATGATTTGTAGGATTTAAATCCGTAAAATCCAGTGAACACGCACTCTCTCGCGCGCTCAATAAACCACAACAAGATTCATCGCTCTCACTGCTTAAGATCCATACAATTCATTCTCACATCATAATTCATCAATGACGACTTCCAATTGCAACTTCAACCAACTGACAGTCAAATGCATAACAACTATTTGGCAGTAGGTTCAAGGGATCGTCCCAATGCTTTGCAACAGGTTTACGATATGCACAATGGCGATCACGGTTTTTACGTAATTGATACCAAGACCAATTGGTGATGCATTTCGAAAGTGACGATTCTCACAGGTCCTTATATTCCAACAATGGGTACTAGCACCAGATGTTCCAGCAACCAGAGGATTTATCAGAATTCCTGCAAATAACATTCAGTTAAAACCAGTTCTGAATATGACTCCTGAGAACAAAGCTCACTATGAATCTGAAAAAAGAAGCGATTCATTTGATATTGACTGGAATTGGAGATGAAATCTACTCAACTGTTGATGCATGTCAGACAGCTCAAGAAATGTGGGAAGCCATCGAGAGGTTACAACAAGGTGAATCACTCAATATTCAAGATGTCAAGACAAACTTATTTTGGGAGTTTGGTCAATTCACCTCTCACGATGGAGAAACAATCGAGTCTTACTACACAAGATTCTACAAAATGATGAATGAAATGATCAGAAACAATTTGACAGTTGCAACGATGCAAGTCAATGTTTAATTTCTTCAACAACTTCAACCAGAATGGTCAAGATTTGTCACAATTGTGAAGCAACAACACAAGTTGGATTGAAGTTCCATATCATAAGCTCTTTGACATTCTGAAACAATACCAAAAGGCCCCTCTCAAACAACAGCCACATACACCATCAAACCCCAACTTACAGTTAAATGACTCATGCTGAAAGAATGGCAAGAATGCTAACCATTTAGCACTTGTTGCTACTGACTCAAATAATGCAAGAAGTCCTTTATTATAAACACCAAAACATCACAAATCATATAACCCTCACACTTCAATCATAAGCCCCCCGCCCTCATCCATTACAACCAGATCTCAATTGCAGCTACAAGAAACACAGGCAAAGAGATAAGCCCAAACCAATAACACCTCCATCTGAGTAGCTTCTGAAAGGAAGAAGACAGTGATCCTGAACAAGCTCAGTATAGGACAAAGTTATGCAGAAGAATTTGGCTCTCATGCAAAGTCTTCAAGAAACTCTATCAATACCTACAACACAATACCTCAGAACTTCCTCAAACACCAGAAACAAGAATGTGCGATACTAATCCAAGATACAAGACATGACAATAAGATCTGGACTGTTTGGGATATCAGAGGGCAGTAAAATGAATTGTTGGGGCTAGGGAAAACTGTAGGTTGGTCCAGTAGTGCCAACAATCTGGGATTACAGTGCTTTAACTCAAGGAATGTTGGTCATTTGCTAAGGAATGCAGGAAAAGCCAAAACGGGTTAGAGACTACACATATCACAAGGAGAAGATGTTGCTGTGTAAACAAGCTAAGAAAGGTGTTCATTTTCAAGCAAGAGCAATCTGACTGGCAGCAGACTCAGATGAGGAAATTGATGACAGAGTGGAAGGCACATTATGTTACATGCAAAGATTCAGAGGTTCTAATGCTGACTCTGGCACTTTGACGATGAAACATGGAAACAGGTACACTTCCGATACTGATCATAATGTGTTTGCCAATGACTTACAACATCTTGAGCAATCTGAATCCATTAGTAACACATGTGCAGTGGTGAGTGGAAAGGGTTCGATAGTAATGTATTCCTGACCTCCACAGGATATGTGTGTTATATGATATTCAGATATGACCAAACATGATATGTAGAAATGTGTGATGAGCGTTGCTGTACTTTCTATTTTAAATTGCTAATTTGGAGCTTGATGTCGATGACAATAAAAAGATTACAAATAGCAATTAAAGAAAGCTAATTGCAACATTGACTCAAGAGTTATCTGAATGCAAATCTATTCTTGCGGAAAGGATAAATAGTAGAACTCTAGGAGAATCTAATAGTATCCGGTGATGGGATAGTTGTTTAGTTGCACTTCAAAACAAACAGAATGAGTTTGAGAGGTACAAGGCTTTTAATGATCGTACAGTTGACTATGACCAACTTGAACGTAAGTTAAATGAAACTCTAGGACTATTAGCTCAAAAGGACATTGACATACAAGAAGGTTTAAAAGTTAAGGCTTTTGAGATTTTGTTGTCCAAAGCAAAAACACGATGAATTAGTCAAATCAGGAGTCTCTTTACTAGGTCACACTACGAAGGTCTTGTCAAGGGATAAAAACAAAGGTATAACGGATTTGAAATTAAGGAAGAGGAAGAATTATTGACAAAATGATTTCAATGGAACATCAATTAATGTTTTTGAATGAAATGTTTACAAACGAAGATCAAATCATCCAAACCATCATTATGTTAGCACCCAAATTGCCCTACAGTAATGGAAGTTCCTACCTTTGCCAATCCAATGTACCTCCAAAAATGGCTAAAATGAGCACACAGGTTGTATTGCGATTCACAAACAGACCAATCTTGATCCTGCAATCGACTCATCCCTGATAGAGGAAGAGATTCTGACTCTTGCGAAGAGTGTCGATCTAAATTGAATAAAGACTTATCAAACATTTGGCTCTCGAAGTTAAATAGTCTTTATAAATTTTCATACCTCTGCCAAGCATTATGAAAATTCAGTTTGCACAAGCAAATGCAATAAGAAAGAAAATGTGGAGAAGAATCATTTGTCAAAACAAAACCAAATGTTTTCAAAACATCAGATTTTTCCTAGTGTCTTAAATCAGTAAGCAATAGTCGACAAAGCATATAATGTCATGACAAACAACATTAATAATTACTGAACGAACTGGTAAATCAAGCATGGGTTTAAAACATTCAAACGGCCATCTTTTTCTTCGAAACACCCAACTGCACAAAGATATGGAAATCATAGTTATGAAATGTTTGATGAATCTATTGCCCTTTAAGACTCAGAAATGATTAGTCGCGCGTTTCTACATGAACTTAAGCAAGAAATGCATGCAGATTTAAAGTATGTGAATCACTTGAAGAGATGAACTTGATGAACTTTGAATCTGAATAAGGCAGAATTTAGATTTTCCAACTTGTATGATATGATGTGCAAGAATGTGTGTCTAAAGATGTTATGTGTTATTTATTTGCGAACATTCATTCAGATTTAGATGAGATCACTGAATTACAAAGCTTATATCTTCATAAAGTCATGGTATGAGACTGTCTTGCACAAATGCTTTCTGAACAAACTGATTTGGTAAGTAAAGGATTTACATTGAGCTTTACAGCGTTTTGCTTAGATTAGAAAACACACATTTCTCTTGAAATCTCGCTTTACAAGATGTAAGTACAACTGAAAAATGACACAGTTTGTAAAGAAAAGTGGCGTCAAATGTATTTCGAATAGAAACGTGAACAATATGTTGAAATGCAAGATTTGATAAGCTCAACTTGCAAGACAAGAACATGCAATATCGTGAGTTGAAAAAAACTCGTTGAAAAATGCAAGGGAAAATCTGTAGAACACTATGTTTGAATAACCATCTGTTGTTTAGGACAACCAAATGCTTCAAAGGTTCCAAAACATCAAGTTTTAGGAAAACCGGCTCCTTTTTTCAGAATCTCTTGACGAGAAAATATTTTGCAAAGAAAAAAGTCGGTTTTCCCAAAAACTTAATGAGTCAGTGGGGTTTTATAAAACCGTCACTCTACAGTTTTACCTAAGACAGCATGCACAGGCTGTAAGAAACCCAAATGTGATTAAACCAGGAATGTATCGAATTGACACTAATACACACAAAATAGAACACCACAGTTGAATCAGACTTTTAGGTAATACTAATCCTAGTGCTTCTACATCTACTGGAGTAGATCACAAAAACTAATCGTTAGCTGACCAGAGCCTAGGAGCAATAAATGAAAGATAAGGTCTGCCATACCTGTCATGCGAACTTAAGAAGACTGAAGTAGAAGAACTCCCTAGGAATTTTCATAGTATTTCTAATAAAACAAAGTCTGTAACTGCGTGTAATGACAGTTTAAATCCCTGAACTATCGTATGATAATGCCTGGTTGTTGTACTTGGGGAAAATGTGTGTTTAATTGAATCATGATGCTTTGTGTTTTCTAAATTCTTGAATGACGTGACATGCTAGAACTAAGAAGCCTAATGTAGTGCCTATTAGTATTAGTACTAGGAAACCCAAAGTTCAAGCGAAAAATCTGTTTGCAACACCCCATAAGAAAACAGTTGCATTAGGATCCACTATCACAAGTTCCTAAGAGGTTCCTATAGGATGCTATATAAGGAAAAACGAGTAAGGCGTGGTAATGGTGGATAGCACAACAATGCCCATCAAAACATACAAATGGTTCCTAAAATCACCAGAAGAAATGGGTTTCCTAAGACACAAATGAAATGGGTACCATAAAATTTAGGAATGAAGTTTGTGCCTAAAAGAGTTAAGTTTTGCCGTAGATACTACATCTAGGAGTAACTAATGTCTTGAAATCACAAACACTTTAGGATCCAATTTGTTCATGTGTACCATCGTTTCCTCTACTTCTCTTGAAGATTGTAACAAACTCATCCTTATTCATTGTTGACTCTTGGATGCACCCAAGCATATGCATGGCAATGTATTCACTGCTGTGCAATTTTGTTGAGAATACTTGGTACAGTCGTTTTGGCAATGATCAATTGCTCAAATTCTCAGTTATGGTGATTTGTTCAATGGGAAACATCACGATCAAAAGAGTTTACTACGTCGAAGGTTATCAATCACAATCTTTTCTCAGTTGGCCATTCTGATGATGAGGATTTGGAGGTTGCCCATTTCGGAAATTACATGTTTTGTTAGAGATCTCAGGGAACGATTTAGATATCCGGTAATCGTGGATCTGATCTCTATTACAATATCCCTTCTAAGACAAACCTCATCAACTCCAAATTTTTTTGTATCCTGGCTAAAGCCTCACAAACACAAGCAATGGTTATTGGCAACGGAAGGGACCTTTCTCATTCAAACTTCGACTACATCACTTGCTTTCAAAAGAAAGGATATTGTGATTTGGTTTACCAAAACTGAAGTATGTCAAGGATCAAATATGTTCCTCTTTGAAAGTGAGGTAAAGCAAACTAGCTCATTTAAGTTAAGACTGTTTCCAAGTTCAAAAGGTCGATTTGAATTTGCTTCACAGGGACTGATGTGGTCCATTGCGGGGTTGCTAGCATCATTGGAATGAAATATATTCTGGTAATTGTCGATGACTACTCAAGAATATACTTGGACACTCCTTTCTTACGTTCCATGATTGGAAACACATGAAGTTTTTATATTACTTTCTCACGATGATCCAATGAAATTCTTCAAGCCTAGTAATTTCTGTGTTCGCACTGACAGAGGCCTGAGTTCTTAAACAAGACACTTATTGCATTCTTTAAAGAAGAAGGATTGGTGCATCAAACTTCTACTCCTCAAACAACTGAACAGCGGCGTGTCGAAAGACGAAACCGCCACTTTCTCATTGAGGCTGCTTAAACAATGCTTTCAGCTTCTAAACTTCCTTTATTCTTTTGGGTTGAAGCGTGATCGCAACCGCATGCTATACTCAAAAACAGATCAATCATTCCCAATTCATCAGAAACAGCCATTCACATCATTATGACAGAAAACCTCATTAAGCACCTTCACATCTTTGGTTGCACTTGTTACTTAACCAGAGATGGTGAAAACCTAGATAAGATGAAAGAAAAAGGGGATACGTGCATTTTGGTAGGATACTCCACTAAGTCAAAGGGATATCGTGTCTACAACAAGAGAACAAGGTTGATAGTTGAATCCATCCATCTCAGTATTTGATGAAACTCAAGGATAAGATGAATGAGACGTCTGTTGCTAATGACACTTCAAGCCTCGTTCCCCAACGACAAAAGGCGTCAGATAATGACAACCCTGACCCCGCACCTGAACTACAAAATGTTTATCCTACAGCAGATACAGCAGTTCCATCACAACAGGAGTTGGATCTTCTTTTTGGTCCTCTTGTACGTGAATATTTCAATGATGGTACATCTGTGCAAACAAGTCTTTCTTTCCACTGATAATTCTGTTACACAAGACACACACCCTTCAACGGAATTTTCAACCTACATCAGTAACCATTCAACTCCTACAAATGTCATGCTGAGGAAAACAACGTTGGGACTCAAGGAGAATTAACAATCCTTTTTGTACACGGTACAAGAAAATTGCTGAGTTTTCCTCACGCATGAGTGCGAAATTTCAAATGTGCATACCTTCAATCTAACCTCAAAATTCTGAGTACGATGACGACAAAAGATCTCCCATTAACTCAAGTTCGTGGAAAAAATCCATCCAAGCTCAGTGCAAAAACAAGACGACAACTTGCACTAATCTGAAATGTGTATGTTTCGCACCTCCACCGTTGAGTATTGTTGAACCGAAAAACTTTAAGGATGGCAATGGCATGATTCAGCATGGTTAGAAAGCAATGCAGGATGAACTTCGCATCAGTTTGACGACTACAAGTTGGGAATCGTTGACAAACCTTTTGCAAGACCGTAATCAAGCTGAAGTGGTTATGGAAAAACAAAAAGGATGAAGACCAAACTGTAATTCGCAACAAAGCTCCGACTTGTAGCACAGGGTTATGATCAATGGTAAGAGGGTAGTGATTTTGACGAATCAAATTGCTCCAGTTGTCGCTGGAGGCTGTTCAGGATCTTTGTCGCATATGTTGCACCAAATAGCTTTTCCAATTTATCAGATGGACGTGAAAACGGCATTTCTTAATGGTCCATTGAAGGAGGAGGTTTATGTTGCACAACCAGACGGATTCGTTGATCCTGATCATCCAGACAAAGTTTTAGTCTAAGGCAAAGCTCCATATATGGATTAAACAACAAGCCTCGGAGAGCTGCGTATGAGAACTCTCAAAATTCCTGATATCCAAAGGTTTTTCTAAAGGTATCATTGACCCGACTCTATTCACGATAAAATACGGGGAGGACATTCTACTTGTGCAAATTTACGTTGATGACATTATTTTTGGTTCCACAAACCCTAAATTTTCAAAACGTTTTGAAAAATTAATGCACGGTAGATTTGAGATGTCCTTAATGGGGGAATGGAAATCTTTTTAGGACTTCAGATCACCTATCCCCACCGAGGTATTTTTATCAATCAGGCTCAAATATACTTAGAGATTATGAAAAAACATGGTATGGAAAAGCGTCAAAGCATTGGTACACGCAATGACTTAAGGAACCTATTTAGATGCAGACTTGAGTGGTGAACCCGTAGACCAAACTGGACTATCGTAGCCAAAATCGGGTCACTCATGTATCTGACATCTAGTAGACCAGACATAGTGCAAGCAGTATGTTATTGTGCAAGATATCAAGCAAGACCGATTGAAAAAACACCTAAAGAGGTTAAAGGATCTTTCAGATACTTAAGGAGGTACCATTCACATGGGACTCTCGGTATCCGAAAGGGTTTCTGGCTTTGATCTTACAGTTTTTCAGATGCCGATTTCATGCCGGTCTGCCTTGATACTCTCAAATGCACTTCTGGAGGAATTACAGTTCCTAGGTGATAAGGTAGTCATGCTAGATGTCAAAGAAGCTAGAATTGTACTACAATGTCTATCAGCAGAAGGTCTCGTTACGAGGCGTTACTGCAAGTCATTTTTAGTGCTAAGTATGTGGATGCGGACGCAGCTTCAAGATTATGGTTCAACTACTACTACAACTTACCGTTGTTTTGCGATTATCAGTCAGCCATACGCAATCTCATGCATCCCAGTGCAGCACTACCGTACAAGCATATCCTACTCGGTATCACTTCATTAAAAGAAACAGGTTGGAGATCGGTATAATTGAATTGTACTTTGTCAGAACTGAATACAATTGGCTGACTTGTTTACTAAGACCTTCCCGAGAAAGAAAGGTTTCAGTATTCTCGTCAGGACGACTATTGGTATGAGATGTTTGGACTCCAGCAGAATTGGATGAGTTCTGACAAAAGAATATGCTTGATTACTTATTCAAACCTTCAACATGTATTAAAAAAAATTCAAAAAGCAAATACAAAAAAAATATAAAATTTCAAAAAAGAAAATACTAATAATCAAAAAATCAGAAAATTATTTTAATAAAATTTCTTCTCGACAAGTCTCTATGGAATCGATAACATTTAGTACCTAGTAATGTTGATTAATTATCGACACAGAGGTGTGTAACTGAAGTTTTAGAAAAGGAGTTTTTCAAATGTTTTCAAAAACTATGGTCATTTCTAATTTTCTAAATGGCTTATGTGCAAATATCAGTACGTAACCCGGACTTCAAATAAAGGAAAGTTTATCTAAAAAGATAACTTATCCTAACAACGAGAAATTCAACTTTTCTCAGTCTTGAGCTGTTCTTACAAGACATTAAAGTTTTACGATCCAAGAAAAAGGATGTGTTGCATAAGTGGCTTACCCTTAGAGTTGGAAGAGAGTCTTCTAACATGACTGTTTTTCAAAAATGTTGACTCTATTTTTCAAAGAATTAATCAATGACGTTTCATAATGCTTTCAAAATTATGTGGTTTCAACACTCCATCTTTCAAGGGGGGAGTTTTTCGTAGTCAGGCGATGGTGGAACCTCATAAGCAGCCATTATGTAAGCATATGGGTCCTCTGGCATAATGGGTGGTCCATCGACTCCTGGTGAACCGATGTCTGAATCGTCCTCAACTAGAAAGGATACTGATGTGTATGTAACTGTAGAATGCTCAGAATCTGACATGATAATATCTGAAATCAAAATTAGCTTATATAAGTATGCTAATATAAGACTCTTATAGTAATATACATTTATATTATAACATGTATATCAATCATGAATATCAATCATGCATGCATCTAGCCTAACCGACTAATGCACAATTAGTGTATGTATGTCCCGTGAAAACCCCTTTGTATGAATGCAATGTTTGAAAACGGTTATAGTCCAGCAAAAACATTTGACCTGGTTCTCTATAACCTTGGCTCTTGATACCAATCTGTAACACCCCCAAATAGGGTCGCAGCGGAATAAGGGTCCGGGGCGTGTTACTTCTCAGATCAATAACACAAGATAATATAAGAACGACCAAAAAGTCGTTTAAAACTGATACATTGGATTTAATAAAGTATGTGTTACAAAAGCCCGAAGCTTTACTTGTTATTATTACAAAGATTTCCAGCCCATAACAGATATACAAAATGTAATGCGACTAAATCTTTAATGCATGACTTCAAAATATAACCACCAATGTATCCTTCGCACCTCGTGCTTAATGACCTCCTAAAAAACATTGCATTTAAAAACGTCAACATAAAGTTGGTGAATTTCATAGGTTTATGTAAATGTATATGCAGGACCGCAAGACTTTCCCAGTGATAATGCAACAGATGCAGACATCACAAAATGCAATTACGTTTGCCTAAGCTCATGACACCGAAGCTCGACATAATTGAATACAATATATAAATATTGCCTACATTGCCCGTGATGATGTTCAACCCGTAACATCTAGTATCCGACATGATATACGTTCGTTTCCAGTGATAGCTAGTCACCCGAACGGGGAGGTCAATCCCAAATAGATCTATCTATAATCATTCGCGCTCACATTCCAGTAATTGACAGTTCATGATTCATGGGCATAGTGGGTTATCGCTACTTAGGCAATACGTAATCATGATAAAATGTACACTTGCGTCCAATTTGTAAAACATGCATATGTTTCTCACCCCAAAAACTTGTAAGGGGTAATTGTAAAACATGGGGCTTGAACTCACCCTTGATTGATAAACTTGATAACAAATATCCCAAGTAAAAACTCGTCACGCTAATGCCGAATGCAACCTATTAATAAAGGTCGAATCAGTATTTAAAGTACGTTGTCTAATCAACAACTGTAATATTAAATCCTATATAGTTATCATCGTAATATCGTTTCTGAGCTATCATAATTTAAGAAGTCATGACATGACGTACGAGGAGTTAGGACACTTTAAATCGTAAATCCAACAACTCGTCAATACGCCATCCGAAGAAGCCTCATTATGGAATATTTCCCTACGTAAAGATAAGCACTATCGAAACTAATAACATTTATATTCTATATAGCTATATCACCATCTAACGTTTACGTGAAATCGAATTTATAAAATAAAAATGTTTATAATTACGCCTTTAGCAAATGACATAGCTCCGACTTTGTCGTTTTAAAGCCGGTTTCATCGCGTTCTTACGCCACGCTTTCGTCTTAAGATGAGTGATCATAAAAACACATTTTTAGGTTTTGAGAGTCAGTGATGAATAGTGTTTTTACTGTTCATAACAGCTATAAAATCGTTTTTATACTTTTAATTAATGTAAAACCCGTTTTAGTCGTATCTTATTCGTTATAGCTCCGTTTTTAGCGATTCTTTCGAACACGTTCTCGTAATTGAAAGTTTTATCATATTATTGATGTTTACAAGTATAATTTCAGCCATGAAATAGTAACTTATTATAAATAAAAAATTATAAAGTATTAAGCGTCGTAACTCGTAACTAGCGATCTTCTTCGTTATAAATCGGAATTTTCGAGATTTCTTATCATTTTTGGAATCCTCATGAGATTTAATATATTTATAAACATAAAAGGGCTGTTAAAAATTCGGACCAAAACAGAAAGGTTTGAGTTTTGTGATTTAGACATGTTTAAGCTTGATTTATACCATTTATCTTCAACACACTTTATTACAAACTACTTCACAACATTTCTATCTTATTTTTACATATATAACATCCGTTAGGTCATACTTGCTCAAGAATATCCAAGATAAACCGTTTAACATGTTAATTACATCATTTTCATTTGCAAACTTATTAAGTAAATCAATTAAACCCTAATTTGCACATATACATGTAATACTTAAACGCAAATGGATAAAATACATATACATCCTTTTAACATAATAGTATACATCCCTACTGACATAGTAAATAAGTGTCCAAAACAATGAATCATAAGTAAAAATTCATTTTATACATATTCAAAAGTGAACCTAAATTGTAATTAGACAAAATAAACATATGAACACCTAAAATCTATTATGAAATGATTAAGCCTTATATATAACCTTGCTTGGATGAGTAGAGAAGAGAATAACAATCACACCCTTGTGATTAACAACCTTGGCTTGAAAATATAAGGTGAAAACCCTAATTTTCCCAAGTAAACCCTTTCTTCCTTTTCTTGATTCCTTCCTTGCAAATGGTTAACCAACTCTTGAATCCTTCTTAGAATACCTTAGATATGATGTGTGTATGCTTGTATAATGATAGAAAATCAAGCAATGGATTGGGTATTTATATGATTTTGAGCCGTGGGGTAGTAAAGAAGGAAATGGGAGAGCTTGTTTGATTTTACACCTTGGAAATGTGATATGTGTGTGATACTTACTAGCTAAGGCCTTTTATACAAGCCAAGGACTCAAGGAAGGTCTCAAGGAAGGTTCCTAGGGCAATTGGTCAAGAGCATGTGGTGGTGTAAGACATGGTTCCCTTGATATTTGTAATATCTAGATATTATGGAGAGTAGTCATGCAAACAAGATATTACTTGGTCCTATCTCTTGGAATTCGGCCACATACACATATATGTGATGTTATATTGATTATTTTGTGTATTGGGTATAATCGTGGGTATTCGTTTAAGCGTAGTTAGGTTTTGGTGCTTCCGGGAATGCCGAAACGCATTTTATCGCGAAACGTAAGCATTTTACGTAACCAATAAAAATAAGATGAACAAAGTTGATAATTATCCTTATAATAATCATTTAACACTTGCTTGATGTAAACGTTTAATCGTTTAATGCCCGTTTACATTGAATGATTATTTTTAGTTTACGCGATTTAGCTTAACGATTACGATTTAAGAGCAAACGCGTAAAACCCTAAAAATAAATTGTGAATTACATAATGTCATACAATGACCTAAAACACGAGGTGTTATAGATTCTCAAAACGACTCTCGGCTTTCCATTGCATTCCTCGTTAGGGAAACGACCCGGGAATCATACTCCCGGATTACTATAATTGTGATTTTTTTATTCTTACCCCCCCCTCTTATTTATATATTTTTAAGTATATTTTATATAATTATATTTATTTATATATATATCAAAAAGGAGGTATAATCTTAATTGATCAATGCCCTTTCCTATGACAGTTGTAGCACTCAACTTGTGACTTATCAAAGGTAACAGGTTGTTTTCCTGTGAAATCCAAGTTCCTTCCTGTCTTCTTGATGAATCTCTGCACCCTAACAGTCAACATGGCTACTTGCCATCTAATATCCAATTCTTCCGAGTCATCTTGATCAATCTGCTGCAAATCCTCATTATCAAGTGGAGGACTAGTTGTCTGTTGTGCAAAGAAAGAGCACACTACTTCATCAGCACCTGGAGTAGATGAAACCTGACTTTATGAATTAGTTCCTCCAGCGGTATTAACTCCAAAATTTCCACTGGCAGTACTAACTTCATTAGTTCTGCTAGTATTCTCAGAGGACAGAAAAGCCAAGTTATGAGAATTTGATGTGGAACTTAAAGACCTTTTCATCTCATCTTCATATACCCTAAGGTTGTTATAGAGATCATCAATATCAGTCTGGTCTATGTCTGGCTTATTTCTCATGATTAAAGAAATTTGACTCATGAAGAGGAAACTCTTATTAATTTTTGATTGATATCTTCCTTTGATACTGGAACAGCATACACCTCTAATTGACTTATAAGCTTTTGGAACCTATCATAAGCCTTATCCAGACTTTCATTTGGTGCAGTAGTAAAGTTTTCAAACTGATGTTTTAGAACATTCTTCTGCATCTTTTGGGATTCTTCATTTCCTTCAAACCTTGATTTGATTGCCTCCCAGAGAGATTTAGCATCTGGAACAATTAATTTAAACTAGGATATAGTCATCGTGTATTGCTAAAAGCAAGGATGCCACCTAACTCTTTCCTGATTCCTTTGCCTGCCAGTTTTTTTGCAGTTTTTAGGAACAGAGGGAGTAGAGGACCAAATTGATCCTCATTGTTGGTGCAGTTCTTCTATGGAGATCTCCATTTAACAATATATGCCCCATAAATTGTGATCTGTGTGACAGATATATTGACGCATTCTTATGCTCCAAATATCATATTCTCCCTTCTTGATGATAGGGATTTTCATTGCTGTGATAGTTGGTGGAGGAGTGTCTTATTTTGCTATCTTACTGGTTTGAGTGTAGATCTGTTTCAAACAATAAAGTTCTTCTTATTCAGAGTTTCCACACAAGCTCTGATACCACTTGTTGGATCCCTTACTGAATGGATCTTGAACCTTTAGCTTGCAAATGTTTGGGTTACTTAGATAAATCCAAACCAACATAATAAAATACTAATAGTAACACTATTGATTATGCGAAAAACTAATCCAAAATGCTAAGAAGAACAATATAAATAACACAAGAAAACTTTGTATTTACAACACAAACTGACTAAGGTTTTACAAATTACAAAGACTATATTGCTAAGATGAATCCTTCTTTTTTTTTATCTATTGATCTATGTTGATCTATCTCCAACTAAAACTATACTAGTTCCTTTATACACCAAGAAAAACCCTAATGACTATACAAAACACGTATATATGAATAACCGATATCAATTCCTAAGATAACTCATGCATATCAATAACTCAAACTAACTTCTTTCATAACAGACCTACAAATACATACCAGTACTAACTTTATAATGAACTACCAGTACTTACCAATGTAACTCTCTACCCAGGAACTAACAAGTGTACTGACAGAACTAACTATATAACAAACAAAATTAAGTCTTGTATACATAATTCCTAACAGAAGGCATAACTGCAAACAGTAGATGATGAGGCTCAAAATCATTAATACCTGCACAAAGAGTTAATACATGACATTTAAACATATCAATGACATTTAACTAAAACTTCAAGTATTTTCTAAATGTTTTGGCCTTTAGTTACTAAAGTAATGGAACAAGAAATTTGTAACTACATTTGTTTTAACTTACTAAACCATTTAGGATCCTTACAGCACACAAGTATACCCTTAACCAAATTCACCCATGCCTTATGAACAAAAATGAAAATCAGACTTCCTGCACCTCCTTATCTGCAACCAATAACCAAACTGACCCATAGCTTGAAATACCAACCTCAAGTACCAAACTTTGATCTGGAAAACCAGAAACACAACCACACTTGTTGTAGGGTTGTGATTCTGTATGTGGTTGTGTTTTTGTACGAAATTAAAATGAGAAACCTGTGCAGATACAACCAACGTCTATTACGAAAATGAAAGATTTGAAAGATTCATATATGATAACATTTCCCCTAGGCACTAAACTTACAACAGTCAAACAGGGTCATTTATAGATGCGGGAATAACCAAGTGTGATCATATTTGCTATCTACTATCTTACTCAAACATACTACGAAAATACAATCTTTCCCAATATTAGTACAAGTTACTCAAATTAAACAAACAACATTCTCAGTTAACTACACTAACTAAGCACATCAGGAAAGGTTTCCTATAAAAACTATGATAGATATCTTACCCACAAAACGCTTACAAGAATTGATGCATAAGAGATACACAGCCCCTGCTATAAGACTTCAAATCAACAAACTTCCGAGAAAACCTGCCCAAGTGCAACTTTAAACGGCCTCTATTTCACAGGGTCAACAAAACAGCCCTTATCAACATCCAAACCACAATTTCAAACACCAAAAATCCTAACGACTTAGGATTCTTTATAATAACTTAACCAAAACCACAGTGCATACGTAAATGCAAATAAACACACAGCAAAAATTATAATCCTGGAATCAAAAGTAAACACCCTTACCACTCACAGTACTATCATAACAAACACTCTTTCCTAATCTACAATGACCCTATCTAAAATTACTCACATTGAAACCTCCTATCAGAAACAATTTTAGATAATCTACATCCTTATCATACTCCTCAAAAACACAAATAGCTTCATCATAACACATAAAGAGAAACAAAGCTAAAACATTAACCATTCATTTCGATTAAAAATTACCCTTAACATTAGAATGCAAGGATTAACATTCATACACTTTTCAAAGTCAAATCCATCAACGGCTTGCTCAAGCCAGGGTCTATGCAATGGGACACAAGTAAAACACACAAACCAGGAACATTCTAAAAACAAGTTCAAACCACTTTATATATTCTAATTACAAAGAAAGCCATACTTGTAAACTGGGGCTTCTACGCGACCAAAACAACACTTCTTTGACACATTATACAAAAAGTGCAGCTGGCTCAATAAACAACGCATTGGACAATCCTTAGTCTGCAAAAGCAGAAGAAACCACACCCATATATACAACGCCTTACACTATTCATCAGTACACCTATATAGGGTCTGTTAATAGCCTATAAATCTTGTGCATCTAATAGCGTTTCAAAAGCGCTGCACTACCTACCTAATGTAGACTGCAATTCAGCGAGTTGTCAAACTAAAATCCAAAACCAATATATCCTTCAAACCTAATCTACCAAGAAAATGATTTCAGATCCATAAATGGTATTTTGTCACAGCAAGAAACATAAGTCCACAAACGCCAATTTAAGGTTCATAATTTACTTGCCGCAAAAATCACTAACATTGAAACCTTCTATCACAAACAACCTTATTTAAGCTACATCCTTATCATAGTCTGCAAATGTTAATATTGGGTCACCTAAAACCATTAATCTCAAAAAACAAACTACATTGATATTAAAACATAAAGATCAATAGCACAACCCACTCATTTCAAGTAACGCTACAAAATAAACATTCATACATAAAGCTAAATAGAAACAAAAAACACACATTCATCGTCATTCAAAATAACCATTCCATTAATATTGCAACATAAACCTTAACATTTAGCCGGTTTCAAGAGTTCATACAAGCTTCACATAAAACTACCTTCAAACATAGACTAGAAAATCAAAATACATAACATTTTAAAACCATAATCACCAGACCAAAAGACACCACATCATCCCACTTCCCTACTTTGAGTTGACCGCTGCATCCATAATCTCCACATGACCTTCATAGGTGCTGATCTCCTCCTCAGCCTCAGCAATCATATCATTCAACCCCAAAAGCTTATCATTCGCAATCCTCCTGCTATCCCTCAAACACATCAAACTGTCATAAACCTCCATCTGATCATCCTTGGCTTCCATTTCAGCAATCATTGCATTGACATGAGCTAAGCAAGTACGAACAGTCCGGGCTTCATCACGGAGAACAGTAGCCAAACGCCCAGCTTCAAATATTTCTTGTAAGATAAAGACTTTCATGTACTTGGGGACTTCTGTCTTACCGCCAAACTCAACAATCTCATCTATATCACGCCTTTCAAGTACGTTTGAAGATCCAGGAGCTGCCATTGAAATAAATTTCTATGAATATTTAGGTGAGAAGTTGTGGGGTGAATGATGTGGGTGGGATACCAAATGGTGGTATATAAAGAGAGTTTTTATGGTGGAGAATAGGCAATAAACAGAAAACCATTAAACGCCGGTCAAATCTATATAGGGGGCAACTAAAAAGTCCCCAACTAAAGCTTAACATTTTCTACAAGGGGCAAACTAAGCCATCATACTTTCTAAAGGACACAAACTAAACCCCTTGAAATTATATTTTAACCATAAAACAACCCTCAACTACACCATCCATTACATTAGCAAACTAGAGTCGTAACAGCAGGCTTTGCACTAACAGTCGTTTAATTAAATAGCAATCGTATCATCTAAAATGCAAACCCATGTTTAACCTTCCGTGATCAAAATAGACAGACAAAAATACTATTAAAAAAATTAGTTTTAGACATAACAAAAAGTTCATTTCTTAAATAGAAAATTTAAGCCGGTGCATTGCAAGGGTCAAAATGTTTATATAAAACATATAACACAACCGTTTATACTCTGTGTAGTGACAACTAATTATCAAACAATCTTAAACGTCAACACATTACGCACACAACAAATCCACACAACTCGTGTACAACGCACGAGTCTGAATGTCTCGTAAACATGAAAAAGAATTGGCAATTAACATTATTGTTGCATCTTTATTTCAATCGAGTATCAAAAAAAATAATTTGCCCCAGTTAACTCTATCAACTTTACTAGTAAAGAATCATTGTAAAAACAATAAAATAATCAACAAACATAAATTGCTTTGGACTGTTTCTCACCGTTACAAAAAGATAAAAAAAATTCAATAAAACACAATCAAGTGTTGTTTCTAAGAGCATTGGGTACCCTATGGTGTCATCATCTCGTGTTATGAGAAAAGTGTTGTCACATCAGCATTTTTTCCCATAACATCAGAATACCACATAACACCAAAAACATCACTCCCTCCATAACACCACATTTCTGGCGCCATCAAGTACCCCAACTTTTGGCATTTTCCCATAACACGAAAAAAAATACTTGAAAACGCGACTCGCGGTGTGGGTCTCGTGCCATCACATGGCGTTTTCCGGGACCATTTGGTGTGGTGGTGGTGGCTCAACACTCGAAAACGCGAAGTGCGGTGTAGGACTCATGCCATCAAGTGGCGTTTTCAGAGATAGCTCAAGCCATGGCATATGATACCCTATGCTCTAAAGGAGATGATATACGAAGTTGATAACGCAAAATTCAAAAAAACAAAAAAAATAAAGAAATCAAAACTGAAGTTTATAACATCAAAAGATTTTGAAGCAAGAATTAAACACAATTTTTGAGAAGAAATCGAATTAAACAATAGTGTACAAGTACTGAAGCACTTACATGGAAGAAGATCATTGAAGAGAAGAGCTAACGTGAATCATGGTGTTTGCATATAAGGGTGCGTTTGGTTTGTAGACGGGTTTATATTTGAATTTAAATTTGAGAGTGGTTTAAAAAAAGTATGAGAAATAAAATTTAATTATTTTTTTATAAAATATAATTATTTTTTCATAAAATATAATTATTTTATAAGTAAACTAAACTAATTTGATCTATAAAATAAAACTAGAAACATAAAAAATAGTGAAAACAGGTGGTTGAAACAAATTATGAAATAAAAAAATGATACTAAGACTAAAGGGTGTGGGGGTAAGGTCTCATTAAGTGAGGCTCACCTCACTCGTGAGATGCCAAAACACACAAACACATTCACTTGTGAGTGTAAAAAAAAGGATAGAATGATGAGTCACTCACCAAACCTCATATCAAGCGAGCCCTAACAGATCTAGAAAAAGTGTAGGATAGGGATGGTCTTGACTCGTTGACTAGGGCACTCTTGTGTTTTTGAAAAGTTGAAAGTTTCAGAATTTATAATGCCCCACCCACCTAGGGGTGAGCATCAAGTCAAACCCGGGCTGGATCCAAAAAATGAGACCAGACCGAGACCGTTTTAGCCCAAAACCATGGACCGGGGACGGGATCGAATGTGTTCGGTCGGATCCGGTTCTTTGGTCAGTCCGGTCCGAGAAGGCATTATCGATCGGTTTTACGTAAGACCGGACCGGACCGACCCGGACCGATGACCGAACATGAGGTAAAGTGTAAAACGAGGACCACATCGAAATAGGTTTGATCCAGCCTATTCTCGGTTCAATCCAATCCGCAATCCAATGATACCCATCATAAGATTTTATAAACCCACCAATTCAAGTAATTTTAATTTAATTTCCCCCATTTATTTTCAACCAAACACGAAAATTGAGGTACATTTCAAATGCCCTTAAATACCTTAGGGTGCGTTTGGTTGGGGTATATTGGGGGAATTTCATTGCATTTTCATTTTAATTTCCCTCAAATATTGTGTTTTGTATCTCAAATGAAGAAATTTTAAAATTTCATGAATTGTCAAAACGAGGAAAATTGAAATGGCTCAAAAAAGTGGAGAATTTTCTATACTTGAAAACGTTTTATTATAAACTTTTTTCTAGTTGTTTTGGTTGTATTTTATCTTGTTTTGCTGTTTTTTAAATCAAATGAAATCTGTCATTAGGGGTGTTAGTCGGGTCGGGTTGATCGATTTTGGGTGCATTCGGATCGGGTCAAAAGTCAAGGTTAAAATTTTCATACCCGAACACGACTCTATTTGAATTCGGATTAGTCGGGTTCGTGTCAATTCGGGTCGGTCCGTTTAAGTTCGGGTCAACTCGAATATGAGTAAAACGTAATAAAATTGTTTTTTTACTCGTTTAAATAGAAAATTTATAATTTTATATTAAAAAAAAAATTATTCGGGTCAATCGAGTCGACCCGAACCCAAGTTACCAAAAAAATTCAACCCGATACCCGACCATATTTAATATTCGGGTTACTCGGGTTGACCCGGATAAATTTTTTTGACCCGCATAACCCAGCCCGAATAGGCTTAATCGGGGTTGGGGTCGTGTTTTTCCATACCCCTATCCGTCACTCTCTAAAAAAGTTGCAATAATAAATATAATGACAAATTTTAAAATATTATGAATTTATGTCAACCAAACATGCGCAAGTATTCTAAATTCCGAAAATTCTAATTCTCAAGAATTTAAATTCCGAAATTAAAAATTCACGAACCAAACCCGACCAACCAAATTGCACCTAAAGAGTTTAAAAAGTGAAGAAAAAAGTTCATTAACTATATTTATGCGGTTGTAATTAAAAACAAGAAGTCATTCAAACACGACGCGTTGATCACCACACCGACATGACCACCACGCCGAGGAAAGGGTCCAACATCGGATGCTCTGTCCGCTTGAGTGCCCACTTCTAGCAAACATGATTCTACCAGTTCTAGAATTTAACCCTACAGCAGGTTCTTTTTTCATATAATCTACAGTTGAGTGACACACTAGTAGTTAAAGGGTTACTATATGCGTAAAGGTGTTGGCCGCGTTGTTCTACCATTTTATCATCCATTTGAGGCACTGGCTATATAAATTACATTTTAAACAAGCCGCGCGCACGCACGCACGCATAGTAAGGATCTAGTGAGAAGTAAATTAAAATAAGAAGTTGTGAGAAGTGACTAAAACCACACATTTGAGATGCAACGAATTTCATTAAATGCATTTCTATTCATTAAGATGCACTATTTTGAGTTTCGAAAGTTAATTTAATGTGTAGATGGTGCAAATTGATTTTCATGATTTTTGCACATGTAAAGGAACAAAAAACAAGAAAAATCATGAAATGCATCTAATATACGTATATGCATCTAATTAAAAGCTAGAAAACACATTATGATGCATCTAAGATTATAGAGATGCATCTAATCTAAGTCGGTGCATCTCGGATATACGGTTATAGTTACTTTTTATCCTTCTTATGACTAGATTAATATGAATTAGTGACTGGACGCCACGTCAATGATGACATGACATACACATGACATGGAATTTGTATTTTTTTATAAAAATGTTCCTGATATACTGTTATTCATTCTGATATACAAACGTGAAGATAACCATAATATATTGAAGATATACCACAAACGCACCCTAATCTTCTGATATCAAAATTGGAATCACTTCTCATATCAATTAACTGTGTTAAATATAATTTTACTCAATAAGGTAGGTTTCTCAATTAACTCTATTTTCTGTTCTCTGTTAAATATATTCATACCTAGGATTTATTTTAATATATTCAGATTAGTTATGTTCTATGCTTAACAGAATGGCAAGTAGTTTTGTATTCACCATATCTTTTTATACTTGATAACTTTCGGGAACCACATTGCTAATGTTTATAATATATGGTTGCTACATGCTAACTTAGCTTCAATAACTCGGGTTTATTGTGACAACCTGAGAATTTTCGTTCAGTAAATTTGCCGTTTCCGTGTAGAAATTTGAATTTTAAATGTTTCGTTAAGCTCTACCGTTTAGCCGGGAAGTTGTTTCGTTATTATCTGAGAATCGTCACCGGGAGCGAACCAGGACACCAAACGTTGTAGTATTTTGACAATAGCCACGTTTTTATGTTTTTAAGCAATATTTAAAATTTCATAATTTTTCGTGATGCCGTTACATGTTTCGTTATTTGCGTATTCCGAATAATGCAAGTATCTTTTGGTTTGCATGCATGCTTGGTGAAATTAAATCATTTTTGAGCTCTAGTATTTCCTAGAAAGTTGGAGACCAATTTGGTCCCCCCCTTGCCTTGTATACCGTCGAACAAACACCCCCTTGCACTCCTAGGATGCCAAAAATTTGAAAATGATCTAGACAAGCTTGCTTGAATTTAGAAAAAGGACTTGTACCATGGTGTATTGTGATTTGAAGATCAAAATGGTCCCCTTTTGTTTGCCATTTTGATTTTGAAAGTTAATTTGTGTGTAGATGGTTGAAAATTGATTTTCATGATTTTAGGAACATGTAGAGGACCAAAAACAAGAGAAAATCATGAAACGATTTAATATACCGTATATGCATCATAGTTAAAAGCTAGACAACACATTATGATGCATTATAATACATCTAAGATTATAAGAATGCAACTAATTTAAGTCGATGCATCTTGATATGCGGATTATAATTATTCTTATCTTCGTATTTTAAGGAGGATACTTTTTCATTTGATCCTATATATATATTAGAGTAGGATCCGTGGAGATGTAATTAAAATAAGAAGTGGTGAGAAAGTGACTTAAACCATACATTTTTGATGATATCGCTTTTAATTAAGATGCATTTTTTATTGAGCTAGAACACCATTTTGAGTTTCAAAAGTTAATTTGATGTGTAGATGGTGCAAATTGATTTTCATGATTTTGGCACTTGTAGAGGACCAAAAAATAAGAGAAATCATGAAATGCGTATAATATACGTATATGCATCTAATTAAAAGCTAGAAAACACATTATGATGCATTATAATGCATCTAAGATTATAGAGATGCATCTAATTTAAGTCGATGCATCTCGGATATGCGGTTATAGTTACTTCTTATCCTTTTTATTTTAAGGAAACTTCTCATTTGATCCTATATATATATAGAGTAGGGATCCAGTGAGAAGTAAATTAAAATAAGAAGTGGTGAGAAGTGACTAAAACCACACATTTGAGATGCAACGACTTTTACTAGATGCATTTCTATTCATCTAGATGCACCATTTTGATTTTCGAAAGTTAATTTGATGTGTAGATGGTGCAAATTGATTTTCATGATTTTGGCACATGTAGAGGACCAAAAAACAAGAGAAATCATGAACGCAATATATACGTATATGATCTAATAAAGTAGAAAAACACATTATGATGCATTATAATGCATCTAAGATTATAGAGATGCATCTAATTTAAGTCGGTGCATCTCGGATATGCGGTTATAGTTACTTCTTATCCTTCTTATTTTAAGAAAACTTCTCATTTGATCTTATATATATATATATATATATATATATATATATATATATATATATATATATATATATATATATATATATATATATAGAGTAGGGATCCAGTGAGAAGTAATTAAAATAGTAGTGGTGTGAGGGACTAAAACACACATTTTGTGCAACAACTTTTATTAGATGCTTTCTATTATCTAGATGCATCATTTTGAGTTTCGAAGTTATTACATAAGTATTATACAACCACATATGCTAGAAGATCTATCTAGTACCAGATCCTAACAATTCATATGCTTAATCACATCCAATAAGCTAAAAAAGGATTAATTCATAAGCTAAATATAGCGATCATCTTATTCACATCAAAACTAAATTCGTAAATAAATTCACATCAAATAAGCTAATAAAGGATAAGTTGAATTATAAGCTTATTCACATCAAATAAGCTAAAAAAAGATAAATAAAAATAGATCGGATGAACTTTACCTGATGTTAATGAACTGAAGAAGGAGATAATCCATTTACGAAGGAGATGATTGATCGATTAGATGTTCATGATGATAGATTCAGATCTGATGTGTTTGTGTGTGTTAGGTGAGAGAGAGGGATAGATCTAAAAAAAGACGAGGTGTGAGTGATTGGAGGTGTGGTTGGTGTGGGACGTGAAATGACCACAATACCCCTTCGCTTTTTTTATTAATTTTCTTTTTTTTGTTTAATAAGTGAGTTTTAATCTCAGCCATAGATGGATTTTAGATGGAAGACTTTGATCAGCCCCCTGTATTTTCTAGGAATGGTGGTTATCTAATTTAACTCGCCTAATTTAAATTAGACTATCTGTTTGCTTATATTTGTTACATGACAACTAAAGAATTCTTATTGTCTAATTGAAATTCAAAACTGAAAAAAAAATTGATCAAATTTTAATAAATTTAGTGGAGAAAAAACGACATATAATATAGGTGTCAAACTTAAAAAACAAGAGTAATTAATAAAACTTTAGTGGCTGGATTTTAAATAAACTATGCAAAGTTAAATGTATTGTTTTATAATACTTTAAAAATAAACAAATACATCAATTGACTTTGTTTTAAAAAATACAACACATATGTTTTTAAAAAACAATACGTATATGCATGAGATTATAAATATCAAAATGAAAGCACGTACAAGTTATTACGTATATAAACAAATATAAGAGGTTGTACGTATACGACCAACTCATGTTATTTCTTTTTATGAGTTAAACTCATGCGTACACGGATTTAAAAAGTAAATACGATTAAATTAATTTTATGGAAAATATAATCATCAAGTGCTATGCTCGTGTTACTTTTGATATAAGTATATATTCATCAAGAGATTGTCCTTTTAACAAGACTTATGTATATCATATTCAAAGGGTTTATATACAGTATCGGAAAAAAACATTTTAAAACCTATATATTTTAACATTATGTGCTACTCCGTATTAAACTCGCATATTGTGTACAACATGGTATCGATAGTTAATATTAAACAACTTCAACATCAACAACTATGCTAGTTAAACAAAGTTAAAATCTTTCATTCAACAAAATCTTTATAAATAATAATCGATATTAATACATAATAAAAAAGTTTATGTAAAATCCATGCATAATTATTAGTTGTACTAATATTACAATTGCAAAATATTAAAAGTGATTTATATGAAACTCAATACATGTACCGAACTTATAACTGGTTTTTATAAAAAAAGAGAAAAAGAAAAAGATTTACTTATGTCGATCGATTTTCTTGTTAGTGGTGGATTCACATGTATTCAGGGTTCTAAAAAGCGCGCTATAGCGGCGCCATAGCGCGAGGTGTGGCCTCCACGTTACGAAACAGGTCAAGGCGTCGTCTCTAGGCGTAGCGTGCAATAAAGCGCGATAAGGCGTGATAAAGCGCGCTATAGCGCGCCTTTTTTTGAAGCTTTTAAAGTTTTCATGGATTTGAGCTTATTTACAAGTATTTATGATTTGGGTTGTATGGGATTCAAGCTTAGTAACTCTATAACTCAATTTTAAGCCTAATAGCTAACTAATATTGACCACTCTATAAATATTTTTGCTGCCTTGAGTCACGTCTTAAAAACGCTATGACGCAACGCCTCACGCTAAAGCTTGAGGCTTGGCTATGCCGCCGCGCCACGCTTCACGCTATTTATAACCTTGCATGTATTTTTATAAAACATTCTACGACTTGTTCGGATTTGACCCCTCAACTTTTTTCAAAAGTCCAACTTCAATCATCTAATGACCAGTTATTTCATTTTACTAAGAAACATTCAATAATCTTTAAAACCTAACGTCCTTTAAGATAAGTGTATTTGATTTAACTTTAACTTAGACTCGTTGATTAACTTTATCTCGTTGTTAACTTTTGTTAACAAATCAAGATTGATAAAGTTTATCATACTCTTAAGATAAGTTTATTTGATTTAGGGGCCATTTGTTATACATGTATGGATTTGAAGTAATGGATTGACTCCCTTGTACATTTGTTTGGTTGATGGTATGAAAGTCAAACAATGAAACCATTACAAATAATTCACTCCGCATAAGAGAGACTGGTGTCAAATTTGATTCCCATATGTGGTCTCACCGGTTTTTTTCCTACTATCATTTAGTTATTTTATTATTTATTTTTTGTCTTCATCTAAAAATAATAATATATTTTATTTGTTAAATTTAAAAAATGAGTATCAGACCCATCTTATAAAATGGTAGTTGATATACACACCACAAAAATGCATATGTGTGTTGTGCCATGTGCATTACACATGTGATTTTGTAGTCTGCACATCACTTTGTGTAGTGTGCACATCAACTCCCTTATAAAATCTAATACCCATATCATATTATTATACCAAACAACAATATCAACAATGATATCTTTATTCTCATTCCACCCCTATAACATACCGTTACCGATTGTGATTCTTTAACTTTTAACTTAGACTCATAAAGTTTTGTCAAATTATTTTACTTATTTTATTTGATACCTACCGTTATCTTAAATGATCATTACAGACATACAGTCAAGATGTTAAAGAAAGGATTAGATATTGGTTTGAAGAATAACTTCCGGTGGTGATAACTGATAACAATGAAGAATTGATTTCTGTGAGAAACAAGGTTACTCTTCAAGATGCATCGCATCTAAGGGTGTCAAATGAGTTGACCTTTTTCGACCTGAACCCGATAAGGCTTTATAAGGTCGGGTTGATTCGGGTCCAACTTAGCTTATCGGGTCAACCTGATATTTTATTTGACTAAATATTTGTGGATGGGGCACAAAGAGGAAGCGCAACACCTAGGTGAGAGGGTTGAGATTTGGCTGTGACACCATGTTAAATGATAGAAAACCTCATAGGTATTATGATTTATTGATCAACAATTTATAATAGTTGAAATCCTATAAACCCTAAAATCACAAACGGGTTGAGCCTATTTATCTTCTAATAAGATACGCTTTGTAGAAGAACCACTATGCTTGGTCTAGAGATTAGGGGTGAGCAGAAAAAACCAAAAAAATCGAATAAACCGAAAACCGAAAACAACCGAACCGAACTAATAACCGAACCGAATTTGCCAAAATCAAACCGAACCAAACTACAAATTTGATTTCTGGGTTGGATATGGGTTTGGAAATCTGAATCAAAAACCAAATATATATATATATATATATATAGTAGGGATCCAGTGAGAAGTAAATTAAAATAAGAAGTGGTGAGAAGTGACTAAAACCACACATTTGAGATGCAACGACTTTCATTAGATGCATTTCTATTCATTAAGATGCACCATTTTGAGTTTCGAAAGTTAATTTGATGTGTAGATGGTGCAAATTGATTTTCATGATTTTGTCACATGTAGACGAACAAAAAACAAGAGAAGTTATGAAATGCATCTAATATACGTATATGCATCTAATTAAAAGCTAGAAAACGCGTTATGATGCGTTACAATGCATCTAAGAGTATAGAGATGCATCTAATTTAAGTCGGTGCATCTCGGATATGCGGTTATATTTACTTCTTATCCTTCTTATTTTAAGAAAACTTCTCATTTGATCCTAACTATATATATATATATATATATATATATATATATATATATATATATATATATATATATATATATATATATATATATACATATATCAAACGCGAAATAAAGTCCAAAAGTATTAAAATGAAAAATAAATAAGCTCTCGAAGCTAAAATATGGAATTATTGATTTCTCATACGTTAAAATGGATAAATATCCAAAGTGTGATTCGAATTTGACTAGGTTCGTGAAATTGCCGAATCGGGTAAAAGTAAAAATTAATTTTTTTTTACTTAACAGCAGAAATAAGAATAGATTATAATAAATATATTTACCTGAAAATACGAATTCTCACATTGAACAAGTCTCTGTTGTTGCAAACATGTGTAGTTGCACCAGAATCATACCACCAATCATCCGTTGTTGTCACACTTGCCATATGTAGTTCCTGAATCATTCCAATGTTCATTTCAGAAACCATAGTGATTTCTGTGGTATCAACTTGTTCCACTGCATTAGCAGATTCATCTGTTTGAATTCTGATTTTTCTTCTTGGAATTCTTGCAGTAACGTTTGATATGCCCTTTTTCACCGCATTTGTAACACACAACCTCAGACAATGGTTTCTTGTCTTTCTTGTTGTTCTTGGATGAATTCCATGTACCCTTCCTCTTCTTGTCATTTCCTTTGTTGTTCTTTCCTGAATCAACATAATTAACCTTAGAACTTGATGCACCATTCAGATTTTTTTCACGAATACGAGTTTCCTCTTCAATTCGTAAATGTTTCTGAATTTGATCCAATGTAAAATCCTCTGAAGTGTGCATCGATTTCTTTCTGTAATTGTGCCAAGAAGATGGTAACTTGGTAATGATGGCCCCAACCAATAACTTTTTAGGGATTTCAATGTTAAGATTTTTGAATTTAGAAACCAGAATAAGAAATTCATGAACTTGATCTAAAATAGACACGTTATCTTCCATGGCAAATTCAAAGAATTTAAAAGTGATAAACTTATCTACCCCTTCCTTTTCAGCGGTGTATTTTTTTTCAAGAGAATTACATATTTCCCTTCCAGAAGTCATTGGTGTGTACAGATCATACAGACGATCATTGAGGGTACTCAGAATGTATCATCTGCATAGTGTTTCATCTTGTTCACGCTTCCTTTATTCCTCTTCAGTCATCACGCCAATTGGTGGCCCTTCTAGAACATAATAAACCTTGAACGCAGTTAACAGAAATTTCATCTTTTCCTTCCAACGAGTAAAGTTCATCCCATCCATTCTGTCTAGTTTGATTGTGTCGCTTCCAAACATCCTTAAACCAGCACTTTGATCCATGATAATATTCTTTAAGATTGTTAAAATACGGCAAAATTTTTACTAAAGATATGAACGAAATTGAGGACGTGATAATCACTGTCCTTAAAGAATATTAGCCCCCACTTTTTACGCTGGTGAGATTCGTGACTAATTTCTTCCCAGGATTCGACCTAAAAAAATAAAACTTTATGCAGCGTACATAAGGTTCACATAAACATCAAATTTATGTATTTTGTATGTATGAATTTTTTTACAAATGAAACATTGAAATAAGGCTTTTATTTATAGGCATTGTTGTGACCATTTAAATAATCAAATAGGCACCCTTTTGTGACACTTAGTTTCTAGCGTCAGAAACAATTAAAGTCAAGAATATTTGTGACGTTTCAATACTTGATTGGTCAAACAGTCATTATGACGTTTAAAGAAATGCGTCACTTTCATTCTTCAAACCAACACAACATTTCGTTGACCATTTAATTAATATAATTAACATCCGTCACTATATACATATTAATTATTAATTATATTAACCAATATAGTTAGTACATGTTCATTTAATACCTTGAAGTTAAAACATTCATAAACCTATATTGTTTTCATTCATTTGTCTATGTAGAATACATACAATATACAATTGTTAATAAAAAAAAACCTATAAGTTCCAACAATACATCTTCTTTTACAAAAACAATAAGTTACTTAAAATATAGGGTTCATTTGACACAATTTCGGTATTCATCGATTCTTTTGATCAGTAAAATATTTCGAAAAATTCTATATAAAAATTGAGAAAAATGATGAAGTGAGGAAGACAAAATCACTTAATGTTATTTTTTTCGGTGATTGTTAATAATTTTGTTTCTTTTTTTTTTTGCAAAAGGTTTTTCCGGTAAATGTATTACTTCAAAGAAACATTTAAGTACATAAGATGTGAGGGAATCCACATCTCGTAGGCAGAAAACTAACGCACCATTTGTGCTTCAAACTATACATATCATAAGAATCACAAACCAAACTTATGAACTACTATATGAAAAACAACCACTAACTAAATTACAACTGACTCACAATGATACCAAGTATAACCTAGTGTCTAATCTACCCTCGGTAAGTGATATCGAACACATCACAATATGCAAGTTAATCTTTTGTTAAGTCCGATACAACATCACCATATCCAACTTACAAGTCATACTCATCAAGTTCACGCAGATAAGGGTAATTAGTTCCGCCACCATGTCGCTTATACGAAGAGGCAATAAATTGAGCAGTCTCATTATCATACTCTTCAACCTCACTTTTCGAATCACCATCTTGCAAATCCATTATCATACTCTTCAACCTCACATTTCGAATCACCATCTTGCAAATCCATTGAAGTACTAGGCATAGAACCCAATTTTACGATCACCCGTTTATCCTTGTAAACATCATCTACACGATTAGGATTTGGTCCATGTTCTTTCAAATTATTCACCTCCTTTTCACTATTGGTACTGACATGGTCCACAGCCCTAGCATCCTCCACGTCACTCATACTGCCCAAAGCATCAAAAGAGTTAAAGTAATAGTACTAGTGTATACAACGTGTGTAGCACTCAGAGTCTTCGGCTTTGGTTGTCTATAATTCGTCTTCTTCTCGTTCTTTTATTTTTTAATAATATGTTTAGGGGAGAATTGCATCAAAGAAAGGTAAAAACATTTGCAATTTTGCATATTTCTCTATAATACAAAATTTTATCTGTATTGCCTCATAGTAATTACGAATTTTTTAATAAATATATGAATATTCAATTTTAGTAAGTATATATATAATTGACTTTATCTTTTAATCATTTTATAGAATTCGGTCATAGCAATGTTTAAAATAGTGACCAAAATATCATCACTAATTTTATCATGTCAATGTATATAAAAAATACTTAGCATTTAATTTAGTGACTACATAATGACCACTTATAAGTTTCGTCACTGACTTTGTAATGATGACCTAAAATAATGAGCATAAATTATATCGTCACTATTTTTATCTAAATAGTGACAAAAAAGATTCTCGTCACTAAAGCCACTTTTACTTGTAGTAATCATATTTCCATTAGACAACCCCGCTTAAAGAAACCAGTTCATTTCGTATAGAACAGCGTCGGGCCATCATCAAGCATAATTTCGAAAATGAACTAGTCTCCTAAACACAATTTTGACAATATATCAGGCTAAATAATATTCATTTTCTATTGAAATTTGATTAATGATGCAGATGGAGATTTTGAAACACTTGAAAATTCCATTTAAAGAGTTATACTCAGCCACCCATGGTTTTGATGATCATTGCATGATCGGATCGGGTGGATTTGGAGGTGTCTACACAGCAGAACTCTTCCACGTCGATGTACGAAAGTATGCTGAAATAAAAAAAATTCAGTTAGAAAGTTCCCTTATTGAACACTCTGGCTACCCTAGAAGAAAAGGCAAAGTTGCTCTTAAGCGGAGAGAAATTACGTCTGATCAAGGAAGGAAAGAATTCTGGAAAGAAATCGACGTGCTTTCTAGATTGAATCATCAAAATATAATATCTCTTGTTGGGTTCTGTTATGAATATGGTGAAATGATCATTATTTATGATTATGCTTCCAAGGGAAGCTTTGAAAAGTACATCCGAAAAGGTCAAAACCTTAAATGGGAACAACGTCTTCAAATTTGTATTGACGCGGCGCAAGGTCTCAATTATCTTCACAACCATCACATAATACATCGTGATGTGAAGAGCCCCAACATTCTGTTGGAAGACAGTTTGGAAGGCATGATTGGTGATGTTGGCTTGTCTTTAACTGTTAAGGATACAGATTCTCAGCTTTCAAACATTGATCCGGTAGGTACAGGCGGTTATGTGGATCCAAAATACTTAAAAAGAGGTATATTAAGTAAACAGTCTGATATGTACTCTTTTGGTGTGGTGTTACTGGAAGTGTTATGTGGGAGATTTGCAACAACTTCCGGGACAGTAAAAGACAGAGCTAGTCTAGTTGACATGGCAGAATGCCACTTATTAAACAACCAACCATCCCAGATTATTGGTGATTATTTAAGAAAAGATCTTGAGGATGAAAAATTCATGGATTCAGTCAAAACGTTTGCAGCGATAACTCATGAATGCTTGCACAGTACTGATGGTGAAACTCATCGCCTCACAATGGCTGATGTCCTGAAAGAGCTTAAGAAAGCATTGACATTTCATGTAAGCCATTTATACTTTTATGACCTTTTTTAAGTGTCTTGATGTTATGTTAACCTCAAAGGGCCTTTTACCAAAAACAATGTCATTTAGTGACACGTGGCAAAAGTGTCAGTCTAAACAATGTCACTAAAATCAGAAAATGATTTACAACATTTAAATACCTTTTTTTTGTACAGCATTACAATTATATTATAAAAAAAAGGTCCAATAAGCAAACCATAAGGTAATGACATCCTAAAACCATTAAAACTCTACTACACTTCTAACTCAGTCAAAGAAGTGTCTTGCTAGGTGTTTCACATAGTCCATAAAAATAGGTCATCAGAACTATGACCTTTTACCTACACTTTTTGAAGTGTCACTAAAATCTCAGATATATGCTAGGCTTGCACTTCTTTATTTTTGATTTTTAAGATATTGTGTTTCTTTATAATTTCATAGCTAATAGGGGTGGAAACCATATTGCTTGAGGAGGTCAAGTCTGCCACAGACAACTTCAACGATAAACGTGTTATTGGGAGTGGAGCTTCAGGCAAGGTATACATAGGACAACTCACACGTTTTAAGACATCGAAACCAGTAGCTGTGAAGCGGCTTGATAAGGCGCATTCATATGGAGAAGGTGCATTCTTAAAAGTGGTTGCGAAGCTCTCTCGTTATGTCCATGAGAACATCATTACCCTTCTAGGCTTTTGTGAAGTAGATAATGAAAAGATCATTATTATGGATCATGCGAGTAACGAGAGTCTAGACAGGCACCTAGATAAGTCAATTCTTACATGGGGGATCCGACTCAAGATATCTATAGGGGCTGCAAAAGGGATAAATCACATTCATTCTTTCGAAGAAGACCAAAAAACACTCCACGGTGACGTAAAGAGCAGCAACATTCTGCTAGATCATAACTGGAAAGCAACTATTTCCGATTTTATCATATCTGAAAACCATGGAACATTAGGCTATCTTGATCCACAATACTCTTCAAGTGGCGCGACAAAAGCATCAGATGTTTATTCGTTTGGTGTAGTTTTGTTTGAATTATTATCAGGGAGATTGGCAATTGAAAAGGTCGAAAAGTATTCTCACTCCACACTTCGCCAAATTATAGATGAAGGGGATGGAGTCACAGATAAGAACGTTGTGTTCCTTGCTTCGATAGCTGCACGCTGTTTTGAAGATAAAAAACTAGAAGCACTTATATTTGATGATATTAAGGAACAAACAAATGCAAAGTCAATAGATATACTTTCGAAAGTTGCGTACGAATGTTTGCAGAAAGATCAAGAAAAACGTCCAACCATGGCTTTGGTTATACAGGAACTTGAGAAAGCGCTGAACATTCATGTAAGTTTTACAAAAATAAAAAAAAATTATTGAGAAAGGAGGAGCAATAAGAATATATGCTTGTATTTATCGTAAGAGGGTACTGTGTCTTGTATGGGTCATTTTTACCTTATCTGTTATATTTCTAGCTTGATAAAGTTAATGGAATGTATTCTGCTTGTGACACGCTCAGGAAGACTGGGAATGTGAGCAAAAGTTGCCCAAAGATAATGAGAATATTATGAAGATGATAGAACATCCGGAGTCTCAAGAAATCACAAAGAAGGATCTCTATTCCATTTTCTCTTCAGGAATCCGCCTTAACAATGGAAAAGTGGTGATTAAATCTCTTTGATAACTTCTGTTAGTTGTATCTTTAGATTTTCATAGCTGTACATTTGATTTCGTTTTTATTTTTTTGATCTACAGTTGTTATCACTAAACAAGGATGGAAAAGCGAAAGAAATGATATCAGCAACAATGCTCTCTTACGAGAAGTGTTGGTCTTCCAAGTGGAAAGTTTTAGAGAACTCTAGGTGTACCTTTCTTTCAATTTAACCTTTAATTTGTTGTGAAGCTTTTTCACGTTTTTTCTACAAGCTTTTTTTTTCAATAATTTTTTTTTACAGTTTCTATGAAGCTGGCGCTTTTAACACGGTTCTCACCCTGTCTATAGAGAGATTGTCAGGATTAAATAAGAATTTAAATAATAAAAAAAAGATATATATAAGAAGTACTTTTACCAACTATGATGTTAAAATATGTCAGGTTTGGAACGGTTGCAAAGATATCTGATACTTCAAATCTCAATATCTCAATCAATATACGAACTCAGTTTCTATCATTGAGGGTCATATATGGAGCTTACCTGGTGTTCAATTTTTGTGATCCAAAAACGGTTTCAAGCAAACCATATGTGAAACTAAAGCATAGTTCAGCAAGTGGAACTTTAAATTCATATGTTGCAGAGCAGAGTGGTAATGACTGGATGATGATTGAGTTGTGCCGCTTTAGGAGTGATAATCAAATTATTGATTATAAAGTTCAGCTGGAGAGCTTATGGGGACATCCTTGTGGCAGCGGTCCCATCTTCATAGATGGCATCGAGTTTCGACCCATTGATAATGTAAGTCCAAACAACATATGTATGTATGTTTCTATTGTGTTTAGATAGTTCATATCTAAAAGAAAATTTTGACCTGTATACCTAACTCATATGCCTAGTTAGAAGCCTAGTATATCAAAACTCGTTACAGAAATGATACAATCAAAAGTTTCCACAATGGTTATTTATAAGATTTCCACAATAGTTATTTATAGCATTTAGCATAAGGAGGCTCTGTGTCTGTATAACATTTCCACAATAGTTATTTATATCCATAAAAGTTACCTTCCGTCTATTATAAAAGTTAAAACGAGACACGCAAACTCACTCTCTACATTGGCATATGGTCATTCGATTTTACAGGCGGCTCATGAAGAGATTGTGGATAGATCAATAAATGCAGATTCAAACATTAACTGGGACCAACAATCATCGAGCGATTTTCAAGAAATAATGAAGAGGTCGCAGTATGATGTGATAACTATGACCAAAGAGGAGCTTCACAAGCTTCTCTCAACTGGAGTCCTTATCGACAATGGGGAAAAGGTTCTTTTTTTCTAGATACCCGTTCGTATTTACATATTGTACTATTGGCACTCCCTGTGGTTGGGCATTAACGAATTTGGTACTCTATAATGAGCAGCTCTTTTCTCTAAGCAAAGTGAACTGCAAGAAATGCCATATGCTACCGGCAAAGGCGGTAATAAACAAATCTCCAGATGCAAAATTTACCAAATGCTCATCTTCAGCAATGTCTAGGTTTGTTCTGTACTTTAATGGTCGTAAAATTATATGACGCGCAAATACTTATGATTGAACTAGCTTTATCAATCTATTTCAGAAGTTTTAGAAGATGTACTCATACTATTTTGGATGACTGCAGATTTGAAGAGGTCGTCGAGCTTCCACGCCACCAAGCATTTAGTATCAAATGCGACATTGAAACTCAATTGTTGTCCCCAGATACAGCCTATGCATGTTATCTTTCGTTCCAACTTCCAGAAAACTGTGAGGGACTTAAGTGTCCAGTGAAAGCACGGGATATACTCAACAAGAATAACAAAGAAGACACAATCATTTATCTTAGAACCCCAGGCCCGATTGATTTATACAGAGATAAGAGAGTTCCGGAAAACAGAGAAGATGGCTGGATGGAGGTTAGGGTCTGGGAATTTGTCTATAATAACGAGATTAAAGACAATCACATTCCCATGGAACTGAAACTGGCATGTCTTGGAGGAACTATGTTGGGCTTAATTATATGTGGCGTCGAGTTTCGACCAATATAGAACAAAAGAATATTTCTGTGTGGACACTCGGTTCTTATTTCAACTTCAGTTGGCTTAATTTTATTTGCAGTAGAGATTGTTGTATGTGGTGGGATTAATGTATAACCATTTTGATATTTATATCTTTATGTCATTTATGTTATACTTCTTAGGAAAGAAACATATATATACTAGTTACGTAACCCGCCCGACGGGCAGGTTTGTTTCGGGTTTTTTCTTTTAAAGTTTAAGTGTGTAACTGTTGGTTTTTTTAACACAATGTGATGTTTTTTTAAAAGGTTTTAGACAAGTTGAGAGTATTTATTGTTCTACTGAATACAGTTTGAAACAGTGAAATCGATCGAGAATATATTACAAATGGACTTTAACCGATTAAAAGATCAATTGTTGAGAACATGTGAGTTAAGAATAAGTTAGATCGATGCGGTATAATAATATTTACAAAAAGAAATAAATTAAACGTGAATTGGTTTATTGCCCCAGGAATATTATGGGCCAAGAAAACAAATAGTGGAAATTGATCATTTGTTTAAAGATAAAACAAATAAGAGTATAATTGTAAAATACATATACAACCATGAAGATGAATAGCTTTTAGTAAACTCCTTACCATCAACCCTTGTTAAAAAATAAAAATTTGATAGATACTTTCTCACTAATTCAATGGTTCGACATTAACAATACTAAAAATAAATGGTGACTTTATTAACGTCGTACATTGTCCTAAAACACGAGGTGTTATATCTTCTATGTAAAATGCATCAAGAACCGAGACAGTACCCGGTTGTTCCACGATAAATCTGGAAAGTTCAATGGATGGCTCATCTTCTACCAATCTTTCTGCAAAGTTATTTTGAAAAACGAAATATGAAATGTTATGTTACATATGTTACAAACAAAACCACTTATGAATGTATATCTTGTTAAACTAATAACCACCTTGTCCACCCTCTGATTTTCTTTTGGCTGATCGTTTCTACAATTAACATTTTAGTTTATCTGATAAATTAAGATCTAAAATTACAATGAGAGATCCTCTAAACCTGCCACCTTGATCTTCAGATTCATAAAGTTTTTTCTTGGCTCGGTTGTGTCATTTGGTTTTGCTACAGTGATATTCTTTTGTGTCTGCTTTGATTTTTTTTTCATGTGATTCGCTTCAGTATGTTTGGAATGCTCTGCGATTTTGTATGGCTGTAGTTTTTCGTTTTTAGTGGGTTCCTGATGGAGTGTTTGGGCTGTAGTCGTATGGTTGGGTTATCAGTACTGGATTTTTGAGTTGGGTAGATTCTGGTTTCTTCAAGCTTTATGTCGATGCTGTTTGATGCTGTATTGATTCGAGCTCAGTTTATCCGGTATATTGTCCGTGATATGTTACGTGGCAAGTGGCGGTTGCTAGTTAGTCTCTTTTCCGTGATTAGTTACGTGGTAAGTGGCGGTTGCTCGTTAGTCTCTTTTGGTTCTTCAGTCAATTTCTACTTCAATTTGTGCTTGTGTTCTGCATCTTTTGCTTCTGTGTCGTTCCCCTACAACAATTTTGTATTATGTCTGCAAGTAAAGTCTGCAAGTGGATTTATTTTTGTCTTCAAGTATCTACTGGTTCAGCTATAGTGGGTATTTGGGTCTGCAAGTCTCAATGGTTTCAGTCTGGTATCTTATATCATTGTCTTCATCAGGGCAATCCATGTAAGTAGCTCCCTGAAAACTTGAAAACCTGAAAACCTGCTTGATGACCAGTTTTCATAAAAAACCTAAAACAGATCAATTACACACATTAATATGAGTAATCCACTTGAGTAATATCTAGGTGATATAAATGCAAATACGAGAACATACCCCTTATCAGCTAGCCAATGTAGAATCTTCACAGCCGCGTTAAGTGCTGCTTTGGCCGCGTTAAGTTGTACCTTACAAAGATAATGCATCAAAGTCCTCTTGGCACGAGTATTGTTAAGTTTGAGGAGGCTATCTAATTTGAACGCAGCAGCTTGGCCAAAAACGGAAATTAAGTTATTATATTTTTTTTAAATGGTGAAAACATACTCAAAAAATTAACTAATAGCTCACCTCTAGAAGTACCCTGATTCAAAGCATTTCCAAGAGAAAGAATTGTTTGCATAACTCTCCTCAACTTAACGGAACTCATGATCTGATGTAAGCACACTACCAAAAACAGTAAAAAATTTATCTAATAAAATATTCAATGTTAAGGTGCAAGATTAAAGTTGATATAACTTGATAGAAGTACATCATTTAGGTTCTTGCTAAGATCTGAAAGCTAAAAATTGCTAGGACAGTAAATTAAAACCAAATATTTTTGAGAAGTGGGAGATGCACGTATTAATATCTTCCAACCTGTGTGCTAAACTGTAACTTATAAGAGAAAACTTTGAGTTTAGCTTCTGAACGTGGAACTTTCATTAGCTCCTAGAAAAACTGTTTCAAGAAATCACAAATAAATTCATATGAATAAGGCAATAAGCACTTACGTGTTTACATTTTCTCAACATCTTTGTATCTCCTTTTATAGTTTACTACAGCTCCACCATTAGTAAAAAAATATATCATATATATTATAAAACACAAAAAACCAGCAAATATCAGGTAAAGGATTATGCACCAGTTTCATACTATTTTGCTTCATGCTTGAACAAACAATTAAAACTTGTTCGTCATGGTTAAACTTCATAAAATAAAATTAAGTAATTAAACTTCATCCTGGTTGTATATGTTCAGAATAAAACTATCAGAACTCGCTGCAAAAAGGTTCCCGTTTTGTGAAGTGCTAATTGCAGTACATGTTATACAAACTTCATCGATACCTTGTGAAAATGACTCATCATTTTGAGATCCCGATCGTAAATAATTTTGTCACCACCTGTGCTAAATAAGCATTGTTTGTTATTTGCAAATGATATAGCACGTGACGTAAATGAGAACCTAATAGACTAAATGCATTCAGCCCTATATCAGTATTCAATTAACAAAAATCAAATGTTCTGTACCACATGAAGAAAATGAGAAACTAATAGACTCCAAAACCGTGGTAATAGTGCATCAAAGCAGATTAAAGAGAACATTTTTTTTTCAAATATAACATAAGAAAATTAAAGAAACACACCTTAATGTTTAATTGGATTCCATAAAACCTGTAAATCTTATGTATGATTTCGATCTAGGGCTAGAGTACGTTGTTATCTTTTCTTCTACAAATGTTATCTCGATATATATTTCAAAAGCAAAATATATTACCGTATATCTTGATATATATTTTAAAATCAAAAGATATCAACATGGTTTTTATTAGGAGCATATCTTTATTAGGAGTATATCTTTGATATATATTTTTAAAAATTAAAAGATATCATTATGGTTTGTTTTAGAAGATATTATTATAGTTTTGGATAGTAAAACACAAATTACCTTTTGGCTCAGTTGGTTAACATGATTGGATATGGATATTAACTATAAGTCATAAGTTCAAACCTTCCCATTGCCAATATTTTTTAAAAATTTCAAAATTTAATGCAAAAATAATTATAAATCCGAAAATTATTTAAAATTATTGTCTTGCGTATGCCATGTCATCGTTTATTTGTGTCATGTCATCGTTGAGGTGGCGTTGAGTCGCTATTTCATATTAATTCAGTCATAGTTAGCCCTATATATAAGTTATAGATATATATATTATAAAATACTCATTTTTATTAGTATTATACATTGCTACTCTTTTTTCATTGTCAATATTTGACATCATATCAAACTCTAACTTCTGGTCTCTTTAGGATATTTCTCAATTGGCTATGACATTGCCTGTGGGATTTTTCCTGGAGTATACAGCGTAACTCTTATAGGAAACACACGTAACGAGGTCGTTATAATAAAATCTATGGATCTAGAAGATGACATATGCTATGTTTTCTGAAGACGTCACATATCAATTTTTTTTTTCTGTGTAACCTAGGTTTCCGACCTTTTGGCCGACTAATCCACGGGGTTTGAACCCAATGCCATACAGACTCAAACCAAGTAAAACCCTCTCTTTTCAGGAGGTTGGCGTGACCACTTTAAGATTGTTTGTAGCTAACACGAATTGAATTTGAGACCTCACACGTTTTATAGTGATAGTCACAACTCCCTTTGGCACTAAGTCACCCTCGGGTGGTTGTCACATATCAATTTTCTATTTTATATTTATATTATCATCAATTAGAAATATGCAATAGTTAAATACCATATTGAATAATGAGACACCCGGAGCTCAAATAATATATTTGATTAGTTATACAATCTCCATCAGCGGGGTTGGTGTGAGATGTGCTATTAGTATTCACTAAATAAACTATCTCCTCACAGCATAAAACAAGTTTCACGATGTTGCATTAATTAATGTTAAAAAAACATGGTTGTCTGATGATATGAGAGTCTCACAATAGAATAAGCACTAATTCTGGCTGAAATATGCGATGGCACATGACGCGTACGTTTTTGATACCTTATTATATGATTATCAATTAAAATAAGGGCTGTCATTTGTATCATGTTTAAGGTTGGCTGGTTTATATTGTCAAACCTTAAACTTAATCTATTTGTTGATCATGTCAAAAGAAGTTATTTATGTCGACACGTTTATGACTCAAAGTATTATAATAATACACACGATAAATAACCTTAACTAGTGAAATCGTATGATTTTATTGATCTAGCAATGACCGTTTTTTAAAATAAATATTTTTTACTACTTTTTGAACACAGTTGTTAAAAGGCGATCATTTATGAAATTTCCTCTTTACAAAAACGTTAAAGAACATCTCATAGTTTAGCTTTCCAATAACTTAACCATGTTTAAATTTTGTTTGACGTTCGTTTTACTTTTCGACATCAATTTCTAACTGTTTAGAGTTATAAGCCTTGTCCATCTCTTAGTTTCTTAAAATTCTCTGCTACCAACAATAACTCATCTTCATCCCCGGTGAACACCCGTCACATGAACGTCCCAGTTAACTCACCCATCATTTAATACTCCCCTTTTAATACCTCTCACGTGACCAACACGTGTTGCATTTAACGGATGAAAATTTGCATTGTTCGTTCTCATGGACGTATGATGACTCACATTTACTAACGGATGGATTGTTTTGTGCCAAATTTGGGCCATGGATGTGAGGTGTTCTTTTGACATACCATATAGATGTTTTGGATTTTACTCTTATTTTTAATTGTAATGAACAGTAAACCTTTGTTGATAATTGTATATACGTAGATGATCTATATATATAGAGGGCACAAACATCAACAAGATGTGAAATACTTCGATGTTTAAATATACATTGATCTTTTCGAAACATAAAATTGTATTATCACTCATTACATACTCGTATTTATTAGCATCTATGTATCAAAATGGGCAAATCGCATAAAAGTGTACCCAACTTATACCCAATTCAATTTAAGGTACTCCACTTTTTTTTTACTCAATTTAGTGTATCAAACTTTTTTTTGATTGCAATGAACGACCACCAACGAGTTTTCAAGTCATTTAGCCGGTTATCAAGTTTTCCGGCGATTCTTTTCGGTGACCCACCACCACCACCACCTTCATTTATCACCACCACCATGATAACCCACCACCACAACATTTATTTTTCACCATAACCACCATAATCCATCACCACCACACTCATCTATCACCATAATTTACCAACACCACCACCAAGACAACCATCATCGGCTGCCGCTACCCTCACAACATCACCACCACCACAGCCGTCTATGGTTGGTATGGTTGGTGATAGATGAAGGTAGTGGTGGTGGGTTATGGTTGTTGTGGTGTTAACTAAAGGTGGTGGTGGTGAAAAATGAAGGTGGTGGTGGTGGTGATAAATGAAGGTGGTGGTGGCGGGTCATCGGAAAAAGTAGCCGGAAAACTTGATAACCGGCTAAGTGATTTGAAAACCCGTTGGTGGTTTTACATTGCAATCAAAAAAAAGTTTCGTACATAAAATTGAGAAAAAAAAAGTAGAGTACCTTAAATTGAAATTGGGTATAAGTTGGGTACACTTTTATGCGATTTGCCCTTTCTAAATATGTTCACAGCGTAGTTGAGTCGACAACGTATCATAACACCAAGATTAACATACATTATCAAAACATACAATAACCGGGGGAGCCCGGGTAAGAAAGTTAATGTGACCCGTCCGGCCCCCGACCCGATCCAAGACCCGCACATTTATTAAATTTGACCTAACCCGTATTAAATAAATCTCGGATTATCAAAGTGTGTGTATGAGAAGATATGTGTCCACCTCCAACCTCTCATCTCCACCTCATACGTGTCCACCTCCAACCTAAATCATATTAGTCTCACATCTCTCACCTCCAACCTCTCATCTTCGTTTTCCTGAAACTTCCAACCTCTTACCAACGAGGAAGAAAGATGGGTGATGATGTTTTGCCAACCGTAAAGATTTAATCTTGAAATTAAGGTTTTCCAATAATTTAGGGGGTTTTTCTCCAATGATTTTGCAAGATTAAAGGTATAATTTATTCTACTTATTTTGATTGTTATGTAGTTGATTGTATGTGATGTAGTTATAGAGGGTATTAAGGATTGCTTATTTATTCTGCTTAAGAATTTGTTAGTTTATATAATTATTGTTGGGGTTTCTATGTGTGACAGAGATTGGTTTGTAGTTGTTTCGGACGTGGTCACTGAAACAAGCATTGTTTTTACATAGATAATTAGTTAAGGGGGTGTTTGGATTAGCATTATTAAGTGATGATCCGGATAAAAATTGGAGATGTTCTAAAGACGCAGAATTTTGATAATGCTCTTGGTTCTACTTCTAACGCTAATGGTACGTTATTTGGTATTCGGAGTTGTGCGTTTTTTGATATAGCAAAGTTTCATTACGTTGTAACACGTACCATAATGTACCTTTTATTTTATATGCAGTCAGTGGCGGTACCAAAGGGGGGGCAGTGTGGGCAGCTGCCCCCACAAACCTGTCAAATTCTTTTGAAAAAAATAAAATTTTAAGGGTGTTTTTGTAATAAATTATATCTGCCCCCATATCCAAAGTAAAAAAACAAAGCGGCAATATAGACAAGAAAAAGAGGCAACAGTTTGCCCCTGTATGCAGTATGTCACTTGCGTATGTTGGTAACTGCATTTTTACTATAAGTTGCTAGATGAGAATTATTTATTATAATCGTTAACATTTAACTAAAACATTGTATTATGTATAACATGTTTTGGGACTGAACTTTACCGTATGTTCTTTCTGATTTAACTATTTTACTTGCGTCCAGATTCAAACGCATGGTCTTCCGAGTTTGTGCCCTTTATGGAACCAAAAGATGGCAGTGGCATTGTTGGATCTTATTCTGCTAAAAAAAAGGACTCTTCTGCTCCTTCTGAAAAAAACGAATCTTTAAGCCTTCCACAGGAATTTTCTATTACACGTTTGTTTTCTTTTACAAAATATCAAAATATATCAACTCATATGTTTTGTTTTCTTATATAAAGGCTACATATCATTATTTTGCAAGCTCAAGTGCTGATAGAGGTCTACATAGCGTTCGTTATGGCGGTCTTAATAGCGGACAGGTATGTTTTGTATTTGCATTAAACTAGTTGCTATTAAATATTAATTCTTTCATTACTAATACAAAAAGGTTTTTTCTAACATGTGCCCTAAGACACATGTTAAGAAAAGGTCCACATACCGCGTGTCATCTTCTCAGTGGCCAGATAATGATTGTGAGGTCTAATATGCGAACCACTCAATAATGTGGACCACTCAATAACTGTTGGCCATTCAGACGGTGACACCCATACAAAAATGGTTTACCTGAGATAATATGGCCACTATCCTTATCCTAAAGGAGAAAAATTCACACTCAATATATATAATTATCCTAAATGAACTTCATATATATATATATATATATATATATATATATATATATATATATATATATAGATATATATATATATATATATATATATATATATATGAGTAAACTACACATTTCGTCCTTGTGGTTTTTGTTGACCGAAGCCCTTCGTCCCATGACAAAAAAAATTGCACCGTCCGACCTTAAGTGGGAAACGTTTTCTGTCGTTGGTTCCTCTTACTAACGACTCATACTAACTCTCGTTAAGTCAATAAAGCTATGGGCATTTTTGTCTTTTTAAGTCTATACATGAGGCTAAAATAGTCATTCTAACACTGTAACTCACCACTGCTAATTAACCAAACTTAAATACTGATAGTGAGGCCCACCACTACCAATCTAACAACCTTTGTCTATTCTTCACCTTCACCACTCTCACCCTTCCTTTATTCTTCATCTTCACCATCACTTCCACAACCTCCGACCATCTTCACAAACCCAAAAACTAACACCCATAGCTGACCCATCTTAGAATTTTACTACCCTACATAAATGTATCTTCTATTATCAAGAACAAGAAAAAAAAACCAAAAATCATTTATGTACCAAACTCATTATCATCAAGAACAAAAAATATGATATAAGCTTAATTTACCAGCAAGAACAAAAAATCTATCAATAACCTAAAATCTACTAAAAATCAATACCCGCTATTAAAAATAAATTATTTTAGACTTATAAACTAAAAAGATTACACAAACCTTTGTATTTTAATTAACTGAACTTCTTTTTGAAAAGTTAATAGAAAACTAATACATATAATGCATTCTTATCCATTGTTTATAAAACTTAGAGTAAATTGCAAAATGGGTCCTTTTAGTTTGGCCAAATTGTAGATTTGATCCGTCGAATTTCAAAATTGCAAAAAATGTTATTATTTTAAAAGTTTGGTTCCACTTTTGGTCCTTGGTCGAATTGAAATAACTAAAATACCCCTCTGCAATTTGGCCAAACCACAATGTCCATTTTTGCAATTCTCTCTTTCTATTATTATTATATTAATATTATTATTATTATATTATTATTATTATTTATTAAATATTATTTATATTTTTATATTTTTTTTAAATTTAATTTTTTAGGTTTTTTAAATTTTTTTCAAATCTTTTTTTATTTCGGTTTCAGTTTACGAGCAATAATAAAAAAATTAAAAAAAATTTTATACGAAGCAATTAAAAAAAATTAATTTTCTTTTTAAAAAAAGTATTTTAAAAAAAAATTATTATTTTTTATTTCTGTTTCAGTTTACGTGCAATAATAAAAAAAATCTTTAAAAAAATGTTTTTAATTTTTTTTATTACGGTTTCAGTTTACGAGCAATAATAATAAAACAATTTCAATTTTATTTTTTTTATTTCGGTTTCAGTTTACGAGCAATAATAAAAAAAAATTTTAATTTTTAATATTTTTTTTTCGGTTTCTGTTTACGAACAATTTTATTTCGGTTTCAGTTTACGAGAAGAAAAACAATAAGTCGCGGTGTTTTTAAAGGACTCCTTCAACGAAGCATGAGAACGTTTTAAAGGACTCCTTCGCCAATGTCCTCACCATGGCTTTTCGGAACTACACCAGCTTGATACGTTTTACAATTCCTTGAATACCAATGATCAAGATGCCTTAGATTCTGCCGCAGGTGGCAATTTTCTTGATAAAATGCCTAGAGAAGGTTTAGCCATAATCGAAAGTAAATCCAAAGTGCGTTATTCAAGAAGTCGTCCGAATGATTCAAGAGCAATCACGAATGCTCCTTCTTCTTCTTCTACACCTTCCAATACTTCTTTCGAAATTCAACAAATGGCCGCCTTACTTGAAGACAAAATGAATATTCGAATGGGCCGTTTAGAGAAAGCAATAATTGAAAAGAATGCTACGACTCCTGCACCCGTCAAAGCAGTTGAGGAAGTTTGTGTCACATGTGGATCAAATCACCATTTTAACCATTTTCCGTTAACTCGAAGTGGAAATGATTTTCTCGTTTTTCATGACAACATCCAACAATTTCAACAAACTGCAGCCGTTGGCAATTTTCTCCAAAGAAACCAACCACCTAATTTGGCAAACCAAATGAGACCACCGGGTTTCAATCAACCGAATGTTCAAAACAACCAAACCAACCAAAACCGATACCAAGGAAACAATTTCAATCAAAACCGTGGAGGAAATTTTAACCAAAACCGTCAAAACAACCAAGGAGCTGTTTATCAAAACCAACCTTACCAACCACCAGCTTATCAACCACCGGTTAATCAAAACACGTTCTCTCAAAAACACGGAGTTACTAATGATGATTTTCAAGTGTATGTGAAGGCAAACGATGCTTTAATGAAGAATGTGCAAAGTCAAAATCAAGGTCTACAAGATCAGATGGCTAATGTTACGAGTCTTTTAACAAGTCTTTGTAATAATTTCAACAATTCTACTCCGAATTCAGGTTGTCTACCAATCACTACCATTCCAAACCCTAGGAACGAAGCCAAGGTAATTACCACACGAAGTGGTGCCTCATATGATGGACCTCCAATTCCACCGCCGGTGGTGGAAAAGGAACCCGAGGTGACAAAGGATACGGAGCTACCGAGCACCGAAGACATCCAACCTCCTCCATTCGTCCAAGAACAAACCAAAGACAAAGAACCAATCAAAGAGCCTTCTTTTGCTCAAAAGACCAAGACTAATTTGCCTTACCCTTCAAGATTAGCAAAAGAGAAAATTCGTGAAAAGGATGATATCCTAGCTTTAAAGTTTATGGAAATCTTCCGTAATCTTCACTTTGAGCTAAGTTTCGCGGATGCTCTCATTCATATGCCAAAGTTTGCTCCGATGTTCAAAAAGATGCTTAATAACAAAGACAAGTTGATTGAGTTATCCAAAACACCGTTGAATGAAAATTGTAGCGCGGTTGTCCTAAAAAAGCTTCCAGAAAAGCTAGGTGACCCCGGTCGATTTCTTATTCCATGTGATTTTTCGGAGTTTGATAATTGCTTAGCCCTAGTCGATTTAGGAGCTAGCATCAATCTCATGCCTCTTTCCATATGGAAGAAGCTTGGACTCCCAGGCCTTAATGATACAAAAATGGTGTTAGAATTATCCGACCGAACAATTTCCAAACCAACCGGTGTAGCCGAAAATGTTTTTGTCAAGGTAGGAAAGTTCTACTTTCCGACCGATTTTGTTGTTCTTGATTTCATAGTCGATCCGCGAGTACCATTGATACTCGGGAGACCTTTTTTTAGGACATCTCATGCTTTAATCGACGTATATGAAGGAGAGATAATTCTTCGGAATGATGATCAATCTTTAACCCTTAAATGTGGTGATACTCCTTCTATTTCATACAGCAATTTCGAATCGTTGAAGAAAGTCAATCTTATTGATGCTACATATGAAAAGTATTCGCAAGAAGTCCCAAGTTTCTCCAACGTTGTTGCAAGTGGCAATACCACTCCTCTTTCTAATCCTAGTCCCGAATCTTTCAAGACTAACAAATCTCTTCGTAAAAAGACAACCGACGAACCCACTTCAACTCCACCGGGAGATGATGATAATGAAAAGAAAGAGCATGAAGTAAAGAAAATTGCTGAGGCAAAAGCTAAACGTCAAGCTCAAATTGCAGCAAGATTTAATAATTGCAGGATTGTTTATGAGAAGAACGTTTCTTATAAAACACCTCAAACGTCTTCGGTTTTTGCAATCACATCCATTGAGCCTAAGGATTCTCTCATTATGGGGGACGAACACCTTAGCAAATCTTGTATTGAGGAAATTGTCCCAATCCCAAGAGAATCAAAGGATACCTTCAAAGGATGTGATTTGCCTTTTTGCGATGATTTGATTTTCTCAAAACCTCTCGTCGAATCTAAGGATGACTTAGACTCTAATAGTAAAACCATTCAAGAAGGAAATTTTCAAGTTTATTCAAATCCTCTCTTTGAATTTAATGACAATTTCAAATCTAGCTCCATAAATCCTCTCTTTGATAAGATGGAAGAAGATGTCAAGATCGAGAATTTCAATGTTTCTAAAGAACCAGTGTTACTTCAAACACCTTCGTCCGATAAGGGTGAATGTTTTGATCCGGGAGATGACGATATGGATGAAATTGAAGCTTTTCTGGCAATGGAAGTTCCTGATTTTGAGGAAGGTTATTACGATTCAGAAGGAGACGTAGTTTTTCTTGAAAACCTGCTTAGTGATGATGATACCCATAATATTTCTTCCGAAGTAATTTCCGATCATGAACAAAATGTAACTGACCATAATTCTTCAATTACTTTTTCTCCAAGGAGTAATCCTCTTCACCATGACTTCGTCGGTGAACTTTTAACACTTCCAAATGTTCATCGAAGTTCAGTTATCGAATCTCTTCCTGTATCTCCTATTCCCGTTGAGGATAGTGATCCCGTTCAAGAAGAGATCGATATTCTCCTTATTCCAGATGATTTAATTCCGCCAAGTGTCTAGAATGATGATTCCGAAGATGGAGATAATGAGTTACATAACCTTTTCCATCAAGATGATCCATCAATTCCTCGTCCTCCACCGGAACCACCGGATGTTGAGAAATTTTTTGAGCCCGTAACGGGTATTTTGATAATCAAAGTGTTTAAGGGTGTTTCTGAATCACATGATTTTATGGCCGATATTTTACCAACCCTTCCCACCCTTGTTTCAAATTTGATCTTCATTTCCTCAATTTCCTCCTTCAAGAATGAAGACACCATTTTTGACCCCGACATCGTCACGTTTCTAAAGCCGGTGGCATGTTCAATGACAGTTTCTTGTTCTAAGTGTTGCTTTCCCTAAGGACAATTAAATTCAGGGATCGAGTCGAGCTTGCGACTCGGTGACCAAAAACAAGCCGCTTCATGGGAGTTCACCCCATGCTTATCATTTCTATTTTCTTTCTACTTTCTATTTTCTAATGTGTTGTGTTGAGAGAGGCTTGTACTCTTTCCGATTTCTCGATGTTTGTTGTTTGTTTATTGTGATTTTTGCAGGATTCTCCCAACAATTTCTGAAGACTTTCGTGTCTGGTTGATTTATCCCATTCTACTCGAATTTCTCATCCTTTGTGTGAAATTAGTTTGGGGAGATCCAATATCCTTTCATCTTATCAATTCACGTTTATCTTTGCATAATTCATAAACGGCTTAGATTTACGTAGAGACTCGCCTTAAACATTGAGGACAATGTTTTGTTTTAGTTTGAGGAGGAAATCTATCGATTTGATGTTACCTGCTTATTGTTTTGTTCTCACGTACCCGTTTTCCCACAAAAATACCAAAAATTTTAAAATTTTTCTGTTTTTACTAAAAAAAAAAATTAAAAAAATTAAAAGAATAATAATAATAAGTGTTTTCCGTTGGTGAGAACGAAAGTAAATTTTGACCCAACCGATTTTCTTCTTAACTTATGTAGATTGTGATTTGCTATTCTTTTATATAAGGAGCTATAAAATGCTAGTCTAGCTTATTTAAGCCAAGATTTTGCAAGTTCCCATGATTAATTTTAAATATGTAAAAATCGATTTATTAGGCTAAGTATTCACTAATTTCTTTATTAGAAATTTTAAATTTTGAAGAACAAGAGATGATAGAGTGGATTATAAGTTTTGATGCTAAACGTAGAATAGTTGGATTTCTTTCAAGCTCATAATTATTAATTGTGGCTTTTTCTTCCATTAGATTGTCTCACTTATATGCATAATTGTTTAATAAATAAAGTTGTATGGTTTTTTGGTTTATAGTTAGTTCATAGCGGTTTTCTTTAGTTCTTTTGTGATTAAGATGAGTATACATCAGGAATATTTAATTTGGCATACTATATGTATTACACGAATATATATTTTGCTTATTCCTTAAAGAGCCTTATGGTATATGGAATGAATATTGTTGCTTAATTTTTTGTCTTGTTTGTACCTTAAAGAGCCTTAGGGTATATGGTGCAAATAAGATTGATCTATTTATGTCTTAAAGAGCCTAAGGGTATATGACGTAAATGGTACCTCACTTAAGTAACCTAATAAAAGCCAAATTTTGGTCTCCTCGATGTAGACTTAATTTTGATGACATTTGATCTTTTGAAAAGGGCTAGGAACTATTTATTGCGTCTTTACCATTACTCTTTATTTTAGGAATTAATAAGTATCGAAACAAGTCTTAAAGAGCCTTCGGGTATATGACTTAAGTAAAATCTTGAGATACAAACTTAGGATTTGCGGGAGGAAAAGTAAGTACACAATTAGTATTTATAAGTAGTGTTAGTATCATGACTTGTATTTGACAATGATCTTGTTTTTAAGCTTGGTATTGAAAAGTGAAAGTTGGGGACGATAAATTTATTTTGCTTGTTCCATGATCCTAAGTATTATTATTAAAAAATGGAAAAATGTTGAAAATGGAAAATGGGGCGTTTCTTGACTATTGATTCCTTAATTCCTTTAGATGAGCACTTTGCTACTTTTTGAGGTGATTAGTTTGGGGGATTGGA